>JAKVIS010000091.1:0-156294 GCA_033119425.1 Bufotes viridis
ATACATTGTGACATATAATGGAATTCTGGATACAATTATCTGCTGACCATACATTGTGACATCATAATGGAAACCTCGTTACCATCATCAACTGACCATACATTGTGACATCATAATGGAAACCTGGATACTATTATCTTCTGACCATACATTGTGACATCATAATGTAAACCTGGATATTATCATCTGCTGACCATACATTGTGACATCATAATGGAATCCTGGATACTTTTATCTGCTGACCATACATTGTGACATCATAATGGAATCCTGGATACCATCATCTACTGACCATACATTGTGACATCATAATGGAAACCTGGATACCATCATCTACTGACCATACATTGTGACATCATAATGGAATCCTGGATACTATTATCTGCTGACCATACATTGTGACATCATAATGGAATCCTGGATACTATTATCTTCTGACAATACATTGTGACATCATAATGGAATCCTGGATACCATTATCTGCTGACCATACATTGTGACATCATAATGGAATCCTGGATACCATCATCTACTGACCATACATTGTGACATCATAATGGAAACCTGGATATTATTATCTTCTGACAATACATTGTGACATCATAATGGAATCCTGGATACTATTATCTGCTGACCATTCATTGTGACATCATAATGGAATCCTGGATACCATCATCTACTGACCATACATTGTGACATCATAATGGAATCCTGGATACTATTATCTTCTGACCATACATTGTGACATTATAATGGAATCCTTGATACCATCATCTACTGACCATACATTGTGACATCATAATGGAAACCTGGATACCATCATCTACTGACCATACATTGTGACATCATAATGGAAACCTGGATACTATTATCTTCTGACCATACATTATGACATCATAATGGAATCCTGGATATTATCATCTGCTGAACGTACATTGTGACATCATAATGGAATCCTGGATACTATTATCTGCTGACCATACATTGTGACATCATAATGGAATCCTGGATACTATTATCTGCTGAACATACATTGTGACATCATAATGGAATCCTGGATACTATTATCTGCTGACCATACATTGTGACATCATAATGGAATCCTGGATACTATCATCTACTGACCATACATTGTGACATCATAATGGAATCCTGGATATTATCATCTTCTAACCATACATTGTGACATCATAATGGAAACCTGGATATCATCATCTGCTGACATTACATTGTGACATCATAATGGAATCCTGGATACTTTTATCTGCTGACCATACATTGTGACATCATAATGGAATCCTGGATACCATCATCTACTGACCATACATTGTGACATCATAATGGAAACCTGGATACCATCATCTACTGACCATACATTGTGACATCATATTGGAAACCTGGATACTATTATCTTCTGACCATACATTGTGACATCATAATGGAAACCTGGATACTATTATCTTCTGACCATACATTGTGACATCATAATGGAATACTGGATACTATTATCTGCTGACCATACATTGTGACATCATAATGGAATCCTGGATACCATCATCTACTGACCACACATTGTGACATCATAATGGAAACCTGGATACCATCATCTATTGACCATACATTGTGACATCATAATGGAAACCTGGACACTATTATCTGCTGAACATACATTGTGACATCATAATGGAATCCTGGATATTATCATCTGCTGACCATACATTGTGACATAGTAATGGAATCCTGGATACCATCATCTACTGACCATACATTGTGACATCATAATGGAAACCTGGATACCATCATCTACTGACCATACATTGTGACATCATAATGGAAACCTGGATACCATCATCTACTGACCATACATTGTGACATCATAATGGAAACCTGGATACAATTATCTTCTGACCATACATTGTGACATCATAATGGAATCCTGGATACTATTATCTGCTGACCACACATTGTGACATCATAATGGAAACCTGGATACCATCATCTACTGAACATATATTGTGACATTATAATGGAAACCTGGAAACTATTATCTTCTGACCATACATTGTGACATCATAATGGAATCCTGGATATTATCATCTGCTGACCATACATTGTGACATATAATGGAATTCTGGATACAATTATCTGCTGACCATACATTGTGACATCATAATGGAAACCTCGTTACCATCATCAACTGACCATACATTGTGACATCATAATGGAAACCTGGATACTATTATCTTCTGACCATACATTGTGACATCATAATGTAAACCTGGATATTATCATCTGCTGACCATACATTGTGACATCATAATGGAATCCTGGATACTTTTATCTGCTGACCATACATTGTGACATCATAATGGAATCCTGGATACCATCATCTACTGACCATACATTGTGACATCATAATGGAAACCTGGATACCATCATCTACTGACCATACATTGTGACATCATAATGGAATCCTGGATACTATTATCTGCTGACCATACATTGTGACATCATAATGGAATCCTGGATACTATTATCTTCTGACAATACATTGTGACATCATAATGGAATCCTGGATACTATTATCTGCTGACCATACATTGTGACATCATAATGGAATCCTGGATACCATCATCTACTGACCATACATTGTGACATCATAATGGAAACCTGGATACTATTATCTTCTGACAATACATTGTGACATCATAATGGAATCCTGGATACTATTATCTGCTGACCATTCATTGTGACATCATAATGGAATCCTGGATACCATCATCTACTGACCATACATTGTGACATCATAATGGAATCCTGGATACTATTATCTTCTGACCATACATTGTGACATTATAATGGAATCCTTGATACCATCATCTACTGACCATACATTGTGATATCATAATGGAAACCTGGATACCATCATCTACTGACCATACATTGTGACATCATAATGGAAACCTGGATACTATTATCTTCTGACCATACATTATGACATCATAATGGAATCCTGGATATTATCATCTGCTGAACGTACATTGTGACATCATAATGGAATCCTGGATACTATTATCTGCTGACCATACATTGTGACATCATAATGGAATCCTGGATACTATTATCTGCTGAACGTACATTGTGACATCATAATGGAATCCTGGATACTATTATCTGCTGACCATACATTGTGACATCATAATGGAATCCTGGATACCATCATCTACTGACCATACATTGTGACATCATAATGGAATCCTGGATATTATCATCTGCTGACCATGAATTGTAACATCATAATGGAATCATGGATACCATCATCTACTGACCATACATTGTGACATCATAATGGAATCCTGGATACTATAATCTGTTGACCATACATTGTGACATCATAATGGAATCCTGGATACCATCATCTACTGACCATACATTGTGACATCATAATGGAAACCTGGATACCATCATCTACTGACCATACATTGTGACATCATAATAGAAACCTGGATACTATTATCTTCTGACCATACATTGTGACATCATAATGGAAACCTGGATACTATTATCTTCTGACCATACATTGTGACATCATAATGGAATACTGGATACAATTATCTGCTGACTATACATTGTGACATCATAATGGAAACCTGGATACCATCATCTACTGACCATACATTGTGACATCATAATGGAAACCTGGATACTATTATCTTCTGACCATACATTGTGACATCATAATGTAAACCTGGATATTATCATCTGCTGACCATACCTTGTGACATCATAATGGAATCTTGGATACTATTATCTGCTGACCATACATTGTGACATCATAATGGAATCCTGGATACCATCATCTACTGACCATACATTGTGACATCATAATGGAAACCTGGATACTATTATCTGCTGACCATACATTGTGACATCATAATGGAATCCTGGATATTATCATCTGCTGACATTACATTGTGACATCATAATGGAATCCTGGATACCATCATCTACTGACCAAACTTTGTGACATCATAATGGAATCCTGGATACTATTATCTGCTGACCACACATTGTGACATCATAATGGAAACCTGGATACCATCATCTACTGAACATATATTGTGACATTATAATGGAAACCTGGAAACTATTATCTTCTGACCATACATTGTGACATCATAATGGAATCCTGGATATTATCATCTGCTGACCATACATTGTGACATATAATGGAATTCTGGATACAATTATCTGCTGACCATACATTGTGACATCATAATGGAAACCTCGTTACCATCATCAACTGACCATACATTGTGACATCATAATGGAAACCTGGATACTATTATCTTCTGACCATACATTGTGACATCATAATGTAAACCTGGATATTATCATCTGCTGACCATACATTGTGACATCATAATGGAATCCTGGATACTTTTATCTGCTGACCATACATTGTGACATCATAATGGAATCCTGGATACCATCATCTACTGACCATACATTGTGACATCATAATGGAAACCTGGATACCATCATCTACTGACCATACATTGTGACATCATAATGGAATCCTGGATACTATTATCTGCTGACCATACATTGTGACATCATAATGGAATCCTGGATACTATTATCTTCTGACAATACATTGTGACATCATAATGGAATCCTGGATACTATTATCTGCTGACCATACATTGTGACATCATAATGGAATCCTGGATACCATCATCTACTGACCATACATTGTGACATCATAATGGAAACCTGGATATTATTATCTTCTGACAATACATTGTGACATCATAATGGAATCCTGGATACTATTATCTGCTGACCATTCATTGTGACATCATAATGGAATCCTGGATACCATCATCTACTGACCATACATTGTGACATCATAATGGAATCCTGGATACTATTATCTTCTGACCATACATTGTGACATTATAATGGAATCCTTGATACCATCATCTACTGACCATACATTGTGACATCATAATGGAAACCTGGATACCATCATCTACTGACCATACATTGTGACATCATAATGGAAACCTGGATACTATTATCTTCTGACCATACATTATGACATCATAATGGAATCCTGGATATTATCATCTGCTGAGCATTACATTGTGACATCATAATGGAATCCTGGATACTATTATCTGCTGACCATACATTGTGACATCATAATGGAATCCTGGATACTATTATCTGCTGAACGTACATTGTGACATCATAATGGAATCCTGGATACTATTATCTGCTGACCATACATTGTGACATCATAATGGAATCCTGTATACCATCATCTACTGACCATACATTGTGACATCATAATGGAATCCTGGATATTATCATCTGCTGACCATGAATTGTAACATCATAATGGAATCCTGGATACCATCATCTACTGACCATACATTGTGACATCATAATGGAATCCTGTATACCATCATCTACTGACCATACATTGTGACATCATAATGGAAACCTGGATACTATTATCTTCTGACCATACATTGTGACATCATAATGGAATCCTGGATATTATCATCTGCTGACGATACATTGTGACATCATAATGGAATCCTGGATACTATTATCTTCTGACCATACATTGTGACATCATAATGGAATCCTGGATACCATCATCTACTGACCATACATTGTGACATCATAATGGAAACCTGGATACCATCATCTACTGACCATACATTGTGACATCATAATGGAATCCTGGCTACTATAATCTGTTGACCATACATTGTGACATCATAATGGAATCCTGGATACCATCATCTACTGACCATACATTGTGACATCATAATGGAAACCTGGATACCATCATCTACTGACCATACATTGTGACATCATAATGGAAACCTGGATACTATTATCTTCTGACCATACATTGTGACATCATAATGGAAACCTGGATACTATTATCTTCTGACCATACATTGTGACATCATAATGGAATCCTGGATACAATTATCTGCTGACTATACATTGTGACATCATAATGGAAACCTGGATACCATCATCTACTGACCATACATTGTGACATCATAATGGAAACCTGGATACTATTATCTTCTGACCATACATTGTGACATCATAATGTAAACCTGGATATTATCATCTGCTGACCATACCTTGTGACATCATAATGGAATCTTGGATACTATTATCTGCTGACCATACATTGTGACATCATAATGGAATCCTGGATACCATCATCTACTGACCATACATTGTGACATCATAATGGAAACCTGGATACTATTATCTGCTGACCATACATTGTGACATCATAATGGAATCCTGGATATTATCATCTGCTGACATTACATTGTGACATCATAATGGAATCCTGGATACCATCATCTACTGACCAAACTTTGTGACATCATAATGGAATCCTGGATACTATTATCTTCTGACCATACATTGTGACATCATAATGGAATCCTGGATACCATCATCTACTGACCATACATTGTGACATCATAATGGAAACCTGGATACCATCATCTACTGACCATACATTGTGACATCATATTGGAAACCTGGATACTATTATCTTCTGACCATACATTGTGACATCATAATGGAAACCTGGATACTATTATCTTCTGACCATACATTGTGACATCATAATGGAATCCTGGATACCATCATCTACTGACCATACATTGTGACATCATAATGGAAACCTGGATACCATCATCTACTGACCATACATTGTGACATCATAATGGAAACCTGGATACTATTATCTTCTGACCATACATTGTGACATCATAATGGAAACCTGGATACTATTATCTTCTGACCATACATTGTGACATCATAATGGAATCCTGGATACAATTATCTGCTGACTATACATTGTGACATCATAATGGAAACCTGGATACCATCATCTACTGACCATACATTGTGACATCATAATGGAAACCTGGATACTATTATCTTCTGACCATACATTGTGACATCATAATGTAAACCTGGATATTATCATCTGCTGACCATACCTTGTGACATCATAATGGAATCTTGGATACTATTATCTGCTGACCATACATTGTGACATCATAATGGAATCCTGGATACCATCATCTACTGACCATACATTGTGACATCATAATGGAAACCTGGATACTATTATCTGCTGACCATACATTGTGACATCATAATGGAATCCTGGATATTATCATCTGCTGACATTACATTGTGACATCATAATGGAATCCTGGATACCATCATCTACTGACCAAACTTTGTGACATCATAATGGAATCCTGGATACTATTATCTTCTGACCATACATTGTGACATCATAATGGAATCCTGGATACCATCATCTACTGACCATACATTGTGACATCATAATGGAAACCTGGATACTATTATCTTCTGACCATACATTGTGACATCATAATGGAATCCTGGATACCATCATCTACTGACCATATATTGTGACATCATAATGGAAACCTGGATACCATCATCTACTGACCATACATTGTGACATCATAAGTGAAACCTGGATACTATTATCTTCTGACCATACATTGTGACATCATAATGGAATCCTGGATATTATCATCTGCTGACCATACATTTTGACATGATAATGGAATCCTGGATACTATTATCTGCGGACCATACATTGTGACATCATAATGGAAACCTGGATACCATCATCTACTGAACATATATTGTGACATCATAATGGAAACCTGGAAACTATTATCTTCTGACCATACATTGTGACATCATAATGGAATCCTGGATATTATCATCTTCTAACCATACATTGTGACATCATAATGTAAACCTGGATATTATCATCTGCTGACATTACATTGTGACATCATAATGGAATCCTGGATACTTTATCTGCTGACCATACATTGTGACATCATAATGGAATCCTGGATACCATCATCTACTGACCATACATTGTGACATCATAATGGAAACCTGGATACCATCATCTACTGACCATACATTGTGACATCATATTGGAAACCTGGATACTATTATCTTCTGACCATACATTGTGACATCATAATGGAAACCTGGATACTATTATCTTCTGACCATACATTGTGACATCATAATGGAATACTGGATACTATTATCTGCTGACCATACATTGTGACATCATAATGGAATCCTTGATACCATCATCTACTGACCATACATTGTGACATCATAATGGAAACCTGGATACCATCATCTATTGACCATACATTGTGACATCATAATGGAAACCTGGACACTATTATCTGCTGAACATACATTGTGACATCATAATGGAAACCTGGATACTATTATCTTCTGACCATACATTGTGACATCATAATGGAATCCTGGATACCATCATCTACTGACCATACATTGTGACATCATAATGGAAACCTGGATACCATCATCTACTGACCATACATTGTGACATCATAATGGAAACCTGGATACTATTATCTTCTGACCATACATTGTGACATCATAATGGAAACCTGGATACTATTATCTTCTGACCATACATTGTGACATCATAATGGAATCCTGGATACAATTATCTGCTGACTATACATTGTGACATCATAATGGAAACCTGGATACCATCATCTACTGACCATACATTGTGACATCATAATGGAAACCTGGATACTATTATCTTCTGACCATACATTGTGACATCATAATGTAAACCTGGATATTATCATCTGCTGACCATACCTTGTGACATCATAATGGAATCTTGGATACTATTATCTGCTGACCATACATTGTGACATCATAATGGAATCCTGGATACCATCATCTACTGACCATACATTGTGACATCATAATGGAAACCTGGATACTATTATCTGCTGACCATACATTGTGACATCATAATGGAATCCTGGATATTATCATCTGCTGACATTACATTGTGACATCATAATGGAATCCTGGATACCATCATCTACTGACCAAACTTTGTGACATCATAATGGAATCCTGGATACTATTATCTTCTGACCATACATTGTGACATCATAATGGAATCCTGGATACCATCATCTACTGACCATACATTGTGACATCATAATGGAAACCTGGATACTATTATCTTCTGACCATACATTGTGACATCATAATGGAATCCTGGATACCATCATCTACTGACCATACATTGTGACATCATAATGGAAACCTGGATACCATCATCTACTGACCATACATTGTGACATCATAAGTGAAACCTGGATACTATTATCTTCTGACCATACATTGTGACATCATAATGGAATCCTGGATATTATCATCTGCTGACCATACATTTTGACATGATAATGGAATCCTGGATACTATTATCTGCGGACCATACATTGTGACATCATAATGGAAACCTGGATACCATCATCTACTGAACATATATTGTGACATCATAATGGAAACCTGGAAACTATTATCTTCTGACCATACATTGTGACATCATAATGGAATCCTGGATATTATCATCTTCTAACCATACATTGTGACATCATAATGTAAACCTGGATATTATCATCTGCTGACATTACATTGTGACATCATAATGGAATCCTGGATACTTTATCTGCTGACCATACATTGTGACATCATAATGGAATCCTGGATACCATCATCTACTGACCATACATTGTGACATCATAATGGAAACCTGGATACCATCATCTACTGACCATACATTGTGACATCATATTGGAAACCTGGATACTATTATCTTCTGACCATACATTGTGACATCATAATGGAAACCTGGATACTATTATCTTCTGACCATACATTGTGACATCATAATGGAATACTGGATACTATTATCTGCTGACCATACATTGTGACATCATAATGGAATCCTGGATACCATCATCTACTGACCATACATTGTGACATCATAATGGAAACCTGGATACCATCATCTATTGACCATACATTGTGACATCATAATGGAAACCTGGACACTATTATCTGCTGACCATACATTGTGACATCATAATGGAATCCTGGATATTATCATCTGCTGACCATACATTGTGACATAATAATGGAATCCTGGATACCATCATCTACTGACCATACATTGTGACATAATAATGGAAACCTGGATACCATCATCTACTGACCATACATTGTGACATCATAATAGAAACCTGGATACCATCATCTACTGACCATACATTGTGACATCATAATGGAAACCTGGATACAATTATCTTCTGACCATACATTGTGACATCATAATGGAATCCTGGATACTATTATCTGCTGACCACACATTGTGACATCATAATGGAATTCTGGATACCATCATCTACTGACCATATATTGTGACATCATAATGGAAACCTGGATACTATTATCTTCTGACCATACATTATGACATCATAATGGAATCCTGGATATTATCATCTGCTGAACGTACATTGTGACATCATAATGGAATCCTGGATACTATTATCTGCTGACCATACATTGTGACATCATAATGGAATCCTGGATACTATTTTCTGCTTAACGTACATTGTGACATCATAATGGAATCCTGGATACTATTATCTGCTGACCATACATTGTGACATCATAATGGAATCCTGGATACCATCATCTACTGACCATACATTGTGACATCATAAAGGAATCCTGGATATTATCATCTGCTGACCATACATTGTGACATCATAATGGAATCCTGGATACTATTATCTTCTGACCATACATTATGACATCATAATGGAATCCTGGATACTATAATCTGTTGACCATACATTGTGACATCATAATGGAATCCTGGATACCATCATCTACTGACCATACATTGTGACATCATAATGGAAACCTGGATACCATCATCTACTGACCATACATTGTGACATCATAATGGAAACCTGGATACTATTATCTTCTGACCATACATTGTGACATCATAATGGAAACCTGGATACTATTATCTTCTGACCATACATTGTGACATCATAATGGAATACTGGATACTATTATCTGCTGACGATACATTGTGACATCATAATGGAATCCTGGATACCATCATCTACTGACCATACATTGTGACATCATAATGGAAACCTGGATACCATCATCTATTGACCATACATTGTGACATCATAATGGAAACCTGGACACTATTATCTGCTGACCATACATTGTGACACCATAATGGAATCCTGGATATTATCATCTACTGACCATACATTGTGACATCATAATGGAAACCTGGATACTATTATCTTCTGACCATACATTGTGACATCATAATGGAATCCTGGATACCATCATCTACTGACCATACATTGTGACATCATAGTGGAAACCTGGATACCATCATCTACTGACCATACATTGTGACATCATAATGGAAACCTGGATACTATTATCTTCTGACTATACATTGTGACATCATAATGGAATCCTGGATATTATCATCTGCTGACCATACATTGTGACATCATAATGGAATCCTGGATACTATTATCTTCTGACCATACATTGTGACATTATAATGGAATCCTTGATACCATCATCTACTGACCATACATTGTGACATCATAATGGAAACCTGGATACCATCATCTACTGACCATACATTGTGACATCATAATGGAAACCTGGATACTATTATCTTCTGACCATACATTGTGACATCATAATGGAATCCTGGATATTATCATCTGCTGACCATACATTTTGACATGATAATGGAATCCTGGATACTATTATCTGCGGACCATACATTGTGACATCATAATGGAAACCTGGATACCATCATCTACTGAACATATATTGTGACATCATAATGGAAACCTGGAAACTATTATCTTCTGACCATACATTGTGACATCATAATGGAATCCTGGATATTATCATCTTCTAACCATACATTGTGACATCATAATGTAAACCTGGATATTATCATCTGCTGACATTACATTGTGACATCATAATGGAATCCTGGATACTTTTATCTGCTGACCATACATTGTGACATCATAATGGAATCCTGGATACCATCATCTACTGACCATACATTGTGACATCATAATGGAAACCTGGATACCATCATCTACTGACCATACATTGTGACATCATATTGGAAACCTGGATACTATTATCTTCTGACCATACATTGTGACATCATAATGGAAACCTGGATACTATTATCTTCTGACCATACATTGTGACATCATAATGGAATACTGGATACTATTATCTGCTGACCATACATTGTGACATCATAATGGAATCCTGGATACCATCATCTACTGACCATACATTGTGACATCATAATGGAAACCTGGATACCATCATCTACTGACCATACATTGTGACATCATAATGGAAACCTGGATACTATTATCTTCTGACCATACATTGTGACATCATAATGTAAACCTGGATATTATCATCTGCTGACCATACCTTGTGACATCATAATGGAATCTTGGATACTATTATCTGCTGACCATACATTGTGACATCATAATGGAATCCTGGATACCATCATATACTGAACATACATTGTGACATCATAATGGAAACCTGGATACCATCATCTACTGACCATACATTGTGACATCATAATGGAAACCTGGATACTATTATCTGCTGACCATACATTGTGACATCATAATGGAATCCTGGATATTATCATCTGCTGACATTACATTGTGACATCATAATGGAATCCTGGATACCATCATCTACTGACCATACTTTGTGACATCATAATGGAATCCTGGATACTATTATCTTCTGACCATACATTGTGACATCATAATGGAATCCTGGATACCATCATCTACTGACCATACATTGTGACATCATAATGGAAACCTGGATACTATTATCTTCTGACCATATATTGTGACATCATAATGGAATCCTGGATACCATCATCTACTGACCATACATTGTGACATCATAATGGAAACCTGGATACCATCATCAACTGACCATACATTGTGACATCATAATGGAAACCTGGATACTATTATCTTCTGACCATACATTGTGACATCATAATGGAATCCTGGATATTATCATCTGCTGACCATACATTTTGACATGATAATGGAATCCTGGATACTATTATCTGCTGACCATACATTGTGACATCATAATGGAAACCTGGTTAACATCATCTACTGACCATATATTGTGACATCATAATGGAAACCTGGATACTATTATCTTCTAACCATACATTGTGACATCATAATGTAAACCTGGATATTATCATCTGCTGACATTACATTGTGACATCATAATGGAATCCTGGATACTTTTATCTGCTGACCATACATTGTGACATCATAATGGAATCCTGGATACCATCATCTACTGACCATACATTGTGACATCATAATGGAAACCTGGATACTATTATATTCTGACCATACATTATGACATCATATTGGAAACCTGGATACTATTATCTTCTGACCATACATTGTGACATCATAATGGAAACCTGGATACTATTATCTTCTGACCATACATTGTGACATCATAATGGAATACTGGATACTATTATCTGCTGACCATACATTGTGACATCATAATGGAATCCTGGATACCATCATCTACTGACCATACATTGTGACATCATAATGGAAACCTGGATACCATCATCTATTGACCATACATTGTGACATCATAATGGAAACCTGGACACTATTATCTGCTGAACATACATTGTGACATCATAATGGAATCCTGGATATTATCATCTGCTGACCATACATTGTGACATAGTAATGGAATCCTGGATACCATCATCTACTGACCATACATTGTGACATCATAATGGAAACCTGGATACCATCATCTACTGACCATACATTGTGACATCATAATGGAAACCTGGATACCATCATCTACTGACCATACATTGTGACATCATAATGGAAACCTGGATACAATTATCTTCTGACCATACATTGTGACATCATAATGGAATCCTGTATACTATTATCTGCTGATCACACATTGTGACATCATAATGGAATTCTGGATACCATCATCTACTGACCATATATTGTGACATCATAATGGAAACCTGGATACTATTATCTTCTGACCATACATTGTGACATCATAATGGAATCCTGGATATTATCATCTGCTGACCATACATTGTGACATCATAATGGAATCATGGATACCATCATCTACTGACCATACATTGTGACATCATAATGGAAACCTGGATACCATCATCTACTGACCATACATTGTGACATCATAATGGAAACCTGGATACTATTATCTTCTGACCATACATTGTGACATCATAATGGAAACCTGGATACTATCATCTGCTGACCATACATTGTGACATCATAATGGAATCCTGGATACTATTATCTGCTGACCATACATTGTGACATCATAATGGAATCCTGGATACCATCATCTACTGACCATACATTGTGACATCATAATGGAAACCTGGATACCATCATCTACTGACCATACATTGTGACATCATAATGGAAACCTGGATACTATTATCTGCTGACCATACATTGTGACATCATAATGGAATCCTGGATACTATTATCTTCTGACCATACATTGTGACATCATAATGGAATCCTGGATACTATTATCTGCTGACCATACATTGTGACATCATAATGGAATCCTGGATACCATCATCTACTGACCATGATGATGATTGCTTCATTGTGATACGCAAGCCCCTTCACCACAACAAGGTAACGATCACGAAGGGAATTGACACTTGTATGTGCCTTTTTTTTGGTTTGTTTTTGCAGCCACAGTGCTGCACCATAGGACAGAAAAATTAGGCATGTACACATGCCTGAAAAATAATGGCACTGTTGCAGCCGCTATTGTAGCAGCGGCCGGAAAAATTTATGTTTTCCAGGCAGAAAAGTGACTAAAACATTGCGGCTTGAACCCTAGTTGGTGGTGGAGAATTCACGAAAGTCATCCGGTATGCAGACATTAAATACAGCAGCGTGGGGACCATTTTGAGGCCATGGCATGTAATCAGGCCTTTGTTAGTCAAACGTATCCCCCACTGTCAGTCCCTTCGGGATCCATGCCTCATTCATCTTTATGAAGGTGAGGTAATCAACACTTTTTGACCGAGGCGACTTCTCTTGTCAGTGACAATGCCTCCTGCTGCACTGAAGGTCCTTTCTGACAGGACACTTGAAGCAGGGCAGGCCAGAAGTTCTATCGCAAACTGGGATAGCTCAGGCCACAGGTCAAGCCTGCACACCCAGTAGTGAAGGGGTTCATTGCTCCTCAGAGTGTCGATATCTGCTGTTAAGGCGAGGTAGTCTGCTACCTGTCGGTCGAGTCGTTCTCTAAGGCTGGATCCCGAAGGGCTGTGGCGATGAGTAGGACTGAAAAAGCTCCGCATGTCCTCCATCAACAACACATCTGTAAATCGTCCAGTCCTTGCCGCCGTGGTAGGAGGAGGATTACACTCACCTCTTCCCCTGTTAGATTCCCGTTGTGCTGTGACATCCCCCTTATAAGCTGTGTAAAGCATATTTTTTAGTTTGGTTTTGAACTGCTGCATCCTTTCCGACTTTCGGTAATTTGGTAACATTTCTGCCACTTTCTGCTTATACCGGGGTCTAGTAGCGTGGCCACCCAGTACAGATCGTTCTCCTTTATCCTTTTTATACGTGGGTCCCTCAACAGACATGACAGCATGAAAGACCCCATTTGAACAAGGTTGGATGCAGAGCTACTCATTTCCCGTTCCTCGTCCTCACTGATGTCATTGACGGTCTGTTCTTCCCCCAGCCACGTACAACACCATGGGTCCCAGATAGGTGACAACAACGAGCACCCTGGGGTGCCTGCTGTGGCTGGTCTTCCTCCTCCTCAAAGCCGCCACATTCCTCCTCTGACTCCTCTTCCTCATACTCCTCTTCCAGCGTTGCTGCAGGTCCGGCAAGCGATGATGACAAGGCTGTTTCTGGTGGTGATGGTGACCACAACTCTTCCTCTTCTCTTCACGCTCATCTACAGCCTGATCCAGAACTCTTCGCAGGGCACGCTCCAGGAAGAAAACAAATGGGATGAGGTCGCTGATGGTGCCTTCGGTGCGACTGACTAGGTTTGTCACCTCCTCAAAAGGACGCATAAGCCTACAGGCATTGCGCATGAGTGTCCAGTAACGTGGCAAAAGATTCCCAGCTCCGCAGAGGCTGTCCTAGCACCCCGGTCATACAAATACTCGTTGACGGCTTTTTCTTGTTGGAGCAGGCGGTCGAACATTAGGAGTGTTGAATTCCAACGTGTCGGGCTGTCGCATATCAAGCGCCTCACTGGCATGTTGTTTCGCCGCTGAATATCGGAAAAGTGCGCCATGGCCGTGTAGGAACGCCTGAAATGGCCACACACCTTCCTGGCCTGCTTGAGGACGTCCTGTAAGCCTGGGTACTTAGACACAAAACGTTGTACGATGA
This sequence comes from Bufotes viridis, assembly GCA_033119425.1. NCBI lineage: Eukaryota > Metazoa > Chordata > Amphibia > Anura > Bufonidae > Bufotes > Bufotes viridis. The sequence goes on from JAKVIS010000091.1 coordinate 16,533, forward strand.
GATTCAACACATGTGCCATGCACGGCACATGTGACAACTTGCCCAAATTTAATGCCGACAACAGATTGCTTCCATTGTCACACACCACTTTGCCGATCTCCAGTTGGTGCGGGGTCAGCCACTGATCCACCTGTGCGCTCAGGGCGGACAGGAGTGCTGGTCCTGTGTGGCTCTCTGCTTTCAGGCAAGTCAACCCCAAGATAGCGTGACACTGTCGTATCCGGGATGTGGAATAGCCCCTGGGGAGCTGGGGGAATCAGTTGATGTGCAGCCAGACGCCGCAGCAGAAGAGGACTCAGCCGAGGAGGATATTGAAGAGGATGGAGTAGGAGTAGAGGAGGTGGCAGTAGGTCTGCCTGCAAGTCGTGGTGGTGTCACCAACTCCGCTGCGGAGCCACGCATTCCATGCTTGTCAGCCGTCAGCAGGTTGACCCAATGCGCAGTATACGTGATATACCTGCCCTGACCGTGCTTTGCAGACCAGGTATCAGTGGTCAGATGGACCCTTGCCCCAACACTGTATGCCAGAGATGCCATGACTTCCTTTTCAATGACATGGTAGAGGTTTGGGATTGCCTTTTTGAAAAAAATTTCGTCCGGGTACCTTCCACTGTGGTGTCCCAATAGCGACAAATTTTTTTAAGGCCTCAGACTCTACCAGCTGGTATGGTAAAAGCTGGCGGGCTAAGAGTTCCGTCAAGCCAGCTGTCAGTCGCCGGACAAGGGGATGACTTTGTGACATTGGCTTCTTATGCTCAAACATGTCCTTGACAGACACCTGACTGTGGGCAGATGAGCAGGAACTGCTGAAGGTGAGAGATGGAGTGGCGGGTGGTTGAGAGGGGGCAGGGAGGACAGCAGTGGTTGACGTGGCTGAAGATGCTGGACCAGGAGGAGCATGGTGGCTTTGAGTTTGTGTGCTGCTTGTACTCATGTGTTGATCCCATAGGCGTTTGTGATGTGAGATCATGTGCCTTCGCAAAGCAGTTGTACCAAGGTGGGTGTTGGACTTCCCACGACTCAGTTTCTTTTGGCACAGGTTGCAAATGGCATTGCTTTTATCAGAGGCAGACACACAAAAAAATGCCACACTGCTGAGCTTTGCAATGACGGCATTCTAGTGGTGGCAACAGCATGCGTTGACTGGCGTGCTGTCTGGCTGACCCCAGGTGCCGATACATGCTGTCTGACTGTGCCACTAACTCCTTGCGACGACCTCCCCTGCTTCCAACTCGTCTCCTCATTCTCTCTGTCTCCCCTTCAGAACTTTCCCTCTTCTTCTCTCTTCGAGCAGGCACCCACGTGGCATCCGTGGGACACATCGTCATCATCAACCGCTTCACTTGTATCTGACACCTCAGCAAAGGAAGCAGCAGCGGGTACAACATCATCATCATCATCATCATCACACTGTACGCCCATGTGTGTAATCCTGCCTGACTGAGACATATCCCCGTAATCTACATCATCTGGCAATAATGGTTGCGCATCACTAATTGCATCCAACTGATGTGTAAATAACTCCTCTGACGGATCAAGTGAAGCGGCTGTGGTGGCTGTGGTGGTAGTGGTGGTGGTGGCGACGGGCGGGTGCGTGGTAACTTGAGAGCAGGTGACCGAAGCTGAGCTGGAGGAGGATGGTGCGCCAAGGTTCTTAGCGGAAGCTGTTGAAGATTGGGTGTCCTGTCTAAGCCAGTCAACTACGCCCTCTGAATTTTTCGGGTTCAGGGTACGTGGCCTCTGAAAACTGGGCATTATTCCAGGGACAGTGGAAATCACAGCACCACGACCACGACGGCCCCTGCGGGGTGGCCTGCCTCTGCCTGTCATTTTTTTTTAGATAAGTGGTACTACGCGTGCTAGGTACTGTGCCACCCGGTATGAGTGGTTGGCACTGGCAGTGGGCACACTACAGTCTGTGGAAGTGGGCCTGACACACACTGGCAGCAGGCAAGCAACTGAATTTAGACTACTGTCTAAAAATTAAATGCCTTATTTATCGGCAAGCTACTGTGCCACCCGGTATCAGTGGTTGGCACTGGCAGTGGGCACACTACAGTCAGTGGAAGAGGGCCTGACACACACTGGCAGCAGGCAAGCAACTGAATTTAGACTACTGTCTAAAAATTAAATGCCTAATTTATCGGCAAGCTACTGTGCCACCCGGTATCAGTGGTTGGCACTGGCAGTGGGCACACTACAGTCAGTGGAAGAGGGCCTGACACACACTGGCAGCAGGCAGCAACTGAATTTAGACTACTGTCTAAAAATTAAATGCCTTATTTATCGGCAAGCTACTGTGCCACCCGGTATCAGTGGTTGGCACTGGCAGTGGGCACACTACAGTCAGTGGAAGTCGGCCTGACACACACTAGCAGCAGGCAAGCAACTGAAATTACACTAAAGTGTAAAAATTAAATGCCTTATTTGATGCAAAGTACTGTGCCACCCGGGATGACAGTGGGTGGGCACTGGCAGTGGGCACACTACAGTCAGTTGAAGTCGGCCTGACACACACTAGCAGCAGGCAAGCAGCTGAAATTAGACTAAAGTGTAAAAATTAAATGCCTTATTTATGCAAAGTCACTGTGCCAGCCCGGTATGAGTGGTGGACACTGGCAGTGGGCACACTACAGTCAGTGGAAGTCAGCCTGACACACACTGGCAGGCAACTAACCTTAGATTAAAGTGTAAAAATTAAGTGCCTTTTTTATAGCAAAGTCCTGTGCCACACGGGATGACAGGGGTGGGCACTGGCAGTGGGCACACTACAGTCAGTTGAAGTCGGCCTGACACACACTAGCAGCAGGCAAGCAGCTGAAATTACACTAAAGTGTAAAAATTAAATGCCTTTTTATGCAAAGTCCTGTGCCAGCCGGTATGAGTGGTGGGCACTGGCAGTGGGCACACTACAGTCAGTGGAAGTCAGCCTGACACACACTGGCAGGCAACTAACCTTAGATTAAAGTGTAAAAATTAAGTGCCTTTTTTTAAGCAAAGTCCTGTGCCACACGGGATGACAGGGGTGGGCACTGGCAGTGGGCACACTACAGTCAGTTGAAGTCGGCCTGACACACACTAGCAGCAGGCAAGCAGCTGAAATTACACTAAAGTGTAAAAATTAAATGCCTTTTTATGCAAAGTCCTGTGCCAGCCGGTATGAGTGGTGGACACTGGCAGTGGGCACACTACAGTCAGTGGAAGTCAGCCTGACACACACTGGCAGGCAACTAACCTTAGATTAAAGTGTAAAAATTAAGTGCCTTTTTTTTAAGCAAAGTCCTGTGCCACACGGGATGACAGGGGTGGGCACTGGCAGTGGGCACACTACAGTCAGCTGAAGTCGGCCTGACACACACTAGCAGCAGGCAAGCAGCTGAAATTACACTAAAGTGTAAAAATTAAATGCCTTTTTTATGCAAAGTCCTGTGCCAGCCGGTATGAGTGGTGGACACTGGCAGTGGGCACACTACAGTCAGTGGAAGTCAGCCTGACACACACTGGCAGGCAACTAACCTTAGATTAAAGTGTAAAAATTAAGTGCCTTTTTTTTAAGCAAAGTCCTGTGCCACACGGGATGACAGGGGTGGGCACTGGCAGTGGGCACACTACAGTCAGTTGAAGTCGGCCTGACACACACTAGCAGCAGGCAAGCAGCTGAAATTACACTAAAGTGTAAAAATTAAATGCCTTTTTTATGCAAAGTCCTGTGCCAGCCTGTATGAGTGGTGGGCACTGGCAGTGGGCACACTACAGTCAGTGGAAGTCAGCCTGACACACACTGGCAGGCAACTAACCTTAGATTAAAGTGTAAAAATTAAATGCCTTTTTTTGATGCAAAGTCCTGTACCACACGGAATGACAGGGGTGGGCACTGGCAGTGGGCACACTACAGTCTGTGGGCCTGCAGCTCCTCACTCACAGGCAGGCCAGGCAACTGCAATATGTATATAAAGGGGGAAAAAAAGCAGACTAATGTTGCAGCCCTAAAAAGGGCTTTTTGGGGTGCTGTCAGGACGCTGTCCTTACAGCAGAGATCAGATGACTCTTTCAGGACTGGAGTGGACACTGAATTCACTAGCCTAGCTATCGATTTCCCTATTAAATCAGCAGCAATTACACTCTCCCTCCTCTCACTAAGACTGCAGCTTCAGAATGAATCTAAAATGGATGCTGTTCAGGTGGTGGGAGGGTCTGGGAGGGAGGGAATGCTGCTGATTGGCTGGAATGTGTCTGCTGACTGTGAGGTACAGGGTCAAAGTTTGCTCAATGATGATGTATAGGGGGCGGACCGAACATCGCATATGTTCGCCCGGCAGAGGCGAACGCGAACAAGCTATGTTCGCCGAGAACTGTTCGCCGGCGGATAGTTCGGGCCATCTCTACTGACCATACATTGTGACATCATAATGGAATTCTGGATACTATTATCTGCTGAACGTACATTGTGACATCATAATCGAATCCTGGATACTATTATCTGCTGACCATACATTGTGACATCATATTGGAAACCTGGATACTATTATCTGCTGACCATTGTGACATCATAATGGAATCCTGGATACCATCATCTACTGACCATACATTGTGACATCATATTGGAAACCTGGATACTATTATCTTCTGACCATACATTGTGACATCATATTGGAAACCTGGATACTATTATCTTCTGACCATACATGGTGACATCATAATGGAATCCTGGATATTATCATCTGCTGACCATACATAATTTGTGACATCATAATGGAATCCTGGATTCTATTATCTGCTGACAATTCATTGTGACTTCATAATGGAATCCTGGATACTATAATCTGCTGACCATACATTGTGACATCATAATGGAATCCTGGATACCATAATCTACTGACCATACATTGTGACATCATAATGGAAACCTGGATACTATTATCTTCTACCATACATTGTGACATCATAATGGAATCCTGGATATTATCATCTGCTGACCATATATTGTGACATCATAATGGAATCCTGGATACCATGATCTACTGACCATACATTGTGACATCATAATGGAAACCTGGATACTATTATCTTATGACCATACATTGTGACATCATAATGGAATCCTGGATACCATCATCTACTGACCATACATTGTGAAATTATAATGGAAACCTGCATACCATCATCTACTGACCATACATTGTGACATCATAATGGAAACCTGGATACTATTATCTTCTGACCATACATTGTGACTAGTGTTGAGCGAACAGTTCGAGAATCGTTCCGGTCCGTACCGAATTTTGGGGTGTCCGTGACACGGACCCGAACCCGGACATTTTCAAAAAAGTTCGGGTTCGGGTCCGGTGTTCGTCGATTACTTCCCGCTTTCTGAAGGGCTGCACAGCAGCCAATCAGCTAGCGTTTTACTTCTTGCCCTAAGAGCCCATCACAGCCATGCCTACTAATGGCATGGCTGTGATTAACCAAGATGCAACATGTGACCGAGCCTCTATTTAAGCTGGAGTCACGTAGCGCCGCACGTCACACTGCTCTGACTAGTGTAGGGAGAGGATGCAGCTTCTGTGAGGGCGAGATAGGCAGGGATAAAGAAGTGATCTACCTTTCTACACCTGTGCATCAGAACAACTCAGCTGAGCTGTTCACTGAAAGTCACTATTTTGTTGAGACTGGCCAGAGCGATTTTTACTGGCACATGTAACTGGGCTGACCGGCGGTGGCCATTTTGGGACTTGTGGTGCGCCAGCACTTGCTGCCACAGAGTGTAAACCAAAGCTCCAAAGAAGTTAAAAATCTACACCTGTGAATCAGAACAACAGCGATTCAGCTGCTCAGTCAAAGTCAATTTTTTTCTGGCTGGGCAGACTGTTTTCTGGCACATGTTACTTGGCTGATAGGCGGCGGCCATTTTGGGACTTGTGGTGCTACAGCAAAAGCTGCCACAACGTCCATTAATCTAATGTAATAGTCGATTTTTTCATAGATATAATACATCAGGGGTTTGGCTGTGCTTGTGTCACCCATACTAACTGCAAAGATATTTAATATATCAGTGGTGAAACTGAAAGTAACCCACTTGGATAGCAAATCCCATGAATGTGCTGTTCCAGCTAGGCTAGCCAGTGCCACTACTTTGTCCAATACTGTCAGCCAGAAATATTATTTTTTTATGTGCCAGAAATATAAATTAGAAAAAGCTTTCACCGTAATAATAAAATTATTCTGGTGTTAGACCAGAAGAAGCACTCCTGTTGTAATTAATACTGTAAAAGGCTTAGGCAATATTTCTCCCAGTGTGGGAAATTTATCTAGCAAAACTAGCATTTTAACAATTCCGGTGTTCTGAAATACCAGCAGTCCTCTTGTAATTAATACCGCCAAAAGGCATTATATCGTCCAGTGTTGTAATTTTGGTGAAAAAAAGGCCAATTTAATCAATCTGGTGTTTGTTAGACCAGAAAAACTAGGCCTCACGTTTTCACTCCTCTAAAAAGGAATTATATTTCCCGTGTGGGGATCTATGTACCAAAACTAGCATTATAAAAATCTGGTGTCCAATTAGCAGCAGTGTTCTTGTAATTAATACCGCCAAAAGGCATTATTGTCCAGTGTTGTAATTTTGCTGAAAAAAGGCCAATTTAATCAATCTGGTGTTTGTTAGACCAGAAAAACTCGGCCTCACGTTTTCACTCCTCTAAAAAGGAATTATATTTCCCGTGTGGGGATCTATGTACCAAAACTAGCATTATAAAAAATCTGGTGTCCAATTAGCAGCAGTGTTCTTGTAATTAATACCGCCAAAAGGCATTATTGTCCAGTGTTGTAATTTTGCTGAAAAAAAGGCCAATTTAATCAATCTGGTGTTTGTTAGACCAGAAAAACTAGGCCTCACGTTTTCACTCCTCTAAAAGGAATTATATTTCCCGTGTGGGGATCTATGTACCAAAACTAGCATTATAAAAATCTGGTGTCCAATTAGCAGCAGTGTTCTTGTAATTAATACCGCCAAAGGCATTATTGTCCAGTGTTGTAATTTTGGTGAAAAAAGGCCAATTTAATCAATCTGGTGTTTGTTAGACCAGAAAAACTAGGCCTCACGTTTTCACTCCTCTAAAAGGAATTATATTTCCCGTGTGGGGATCTATGTACCAAAACTAGCATTATAAAAATCTGGTGTCCAATTAGCAGCAGTGTTCTTGTAATTAATACCGCCAAAAGGCATTATTGTCCAGTGTTGTAATTTTGCTGAAAAAAGGCCAATTTAATCAATCTGGTGTTTGTTAGACCAGAAAAACTAGGCCTCACGTTTTCACTCCTCTAAAAAGCAATTATATTTCCCCGTGTGGGGATCTATGTACCAAAACTAGCATTATAAAAAATCTGGTGTCCAATTAGCAGCAGTGTTCTTGTAATTAATACCGCCAAAAGGCATTATTGTCCAGTGTTGTAATTTTGCTGAAAAAAAGGCCAATTTAATCAATCTGGTGTTTGGTAGACCAGAAAAACTAGGCCTCACGTTTTTACTCCTGTAAAAGGAATTATATCTCCCGTGTGGAATCTATGTACCAAAACTAGCATTATAAAAAATCTGGTGTCCAATTAGCAGCAGTGTTCTTGTAATTAATACCGGAAAAAGAATTATATCTTCCAGTGTGGGAATTTTGGGGCTAAAAAATAATATATTTTATTGTGGTGCGAGTTGAATCGCAACAATGAGGAAACATTCTATTAAGGGACGAGGACGCGGTCGTGGTGGTGTCCGTGGAGCCTCTGTTGCTGGCAGAGGGCGTGGCCGTTCGGCCTCAGGCGCACAAAGTAGTGAAACAACTCCCTCAAGTAGCCGGCAGAATTTACAGCGATATTTGGTGGGGCCCAATGCCGTTATGAGGATGGTAAGGCCTGAGCAGGTACAGGCATTAGTCGATTGGGTGGCCGACAGTGCTTCCAGCACGTTCACCACATTGTCTTCCGCCCAGTCTTCTGCGGAAAGCGCACAGGTGGCACCTGAAAACCAAGCCCATCAGTCTGTCACATCACCCCCATGCATATCAGGGAAACTGGCTGAGCCTCAAGTTATGCAGCAGTCTCTTCTTCTGTTTGAAGACTCTGCTCCCACGGTTTTCAGGGCGTCCACCTATCCCTTCCCCAGCGGTGGAAGACATTCCATGCACTGACGCACAACCACTTATGTATCCAGATGATGAGGACATGGGAATACCACCACAGCAGAGTGACCGAGTGTCTGATGATGACGAAACACAGGTGCCCACTGCCGCGTCTTATTGCAGTGTGCAGACTGAACAGGAGGAGGTCAGGGAGGAAGACTGGGTGGAAGACGATGCAGAGGACGATGAGGTCTTAGACCCACATGGACTGAAGGTCGTGCCGCTGACTTAAATAGTTCAGAGGAAGAGGCAGTGGTGAGACCGAGACAACAGCGAAGCCAAAGAGGGAGCAGGGGCAAAAGCAGAACAGCCGCCGTCCAGAGAGTTCGCCTGCTATTGGCCAGCGCCAACAGGGACCCAGCACCCCAAAGGCATCTTCAAGGAGTTCCCTGGCATGGCACTTCTTCAAACAATGTGCTGAGGACAAGACCAGAGTGGTTTGCACGCTGTGCCATCAGACCCTGAGGCGAGGCATTAGCGTTCTTAACCTGAGCACCACCTGCATGATCAGGCATCTACATGCAAAGCATGAACTGCAGTGGAGTACACACCTTAAAAACAAGGAACCCGCTCAGGCTCCCCTGCTCCCTCTACCGCTGCTGCCTCGGCTTCCGCCTCGAGAGGAATGTTGCCACCTGCCGAGCAGCAAACAGAGGATGTGCCACCGACACCACCACCACCACCGCCACCGTCACCTAGCGTCTCCACTATTTCACACAGCAGCGTTCAGCTCTCCATCTCTCAAACCTTTGAGAGGAAGCGCAAATTCCCACCTAGTCACCCTCGAGCCCTTGGCCTGAATGCCAGCATTTCTAAACTACTGGCCTTTGAAATGCTGTCATTCCGGCTGGTGGACACAGACAGCTTCAAACAGCTGATGGCCATGGCTGTCCCCCAGTATGTGGTTCCCAGCCGCCACTACTTCTCCAAGACAGCCGTGCCTTCCCTGCACATGCAAGTGTCCGATAAAATCAAGTGTGCACTGCGCAACGCCATTTGTGGCAAGGTCCACCTAACCACAGATCGTGGACCAGTAAGCACGGCCAGGGACGCTATATCTCCCTAACTGAACACTGGGTAAATGTAGTGGCGGCTGGGCCCCAGGCGGAGAGTTCTTTGGCGCACGTCCTTCCGCCGCCAAGGATCACAGGGCATCATTCTTTGCCTCCTGTAGCCTCCTCCTCCTACTCGGCTTCCTCCTCCTCCTCCTCTGCTTCCACCAGCTCATCCAGTCAGCCACACACCTTCACCACCAACTTCAGCACAGCCCGGGTAAGCGTCAGCAGGCCATTCTGAAACTCATATGTTTGGGGGACAGGCCCCACACCGCGCAGGAGTTGTGGCGGGGTATTGAACAACAGACCGACCAGTGGTTGCTGCCGGTGGGCCTCAAGCCCGGCCTGGTGGTGTGCGATAATGGGCGAAATCTCGTGGCAGCTCTGGGACTAGCCGGTTTGGCGCACATCCCTTGCCTGGCGCATGTGCTGAATTTGGTGGTGCAAAGTTTATTCACAACTACCCAGACATGTCAGAGCTGCTGCATAAAGTGCGGCGCTTCCGGCGTTCACATCCTGCCGCTGCTCGCCTGTCAGCGCTACAGTGGAACTCGGCCTTCCCGCTCACCGCCTAATATGCGACGTGCCCACCCGGTGGAAATCCACCTTGCACATGCTGGAGAGACTGTGCGAGCAGCAGCAGGCCATAGTGGAGTTTCAGCTGCAGCACGCACGGGTCAGTCGCACTGCGGAACAGCACCACTTCACCACTAATGATTGGGCCTCCATGCGAGACCTGTGTGCCCTGTTGCGCTGTTTAGAGTACGCCACCAACATGGCCAGTGGCGATGCCTCTGTTATCAGCGTGACGATACCAATTCTATGTCTCCTAGAGAAAACGTTTAGGGCGATGATGGAAGAGGAGGTGGGCCAGGGCTAGGAGGAGGAGGATGACGGGTCGTTTTTAGCACTTTCAGGCCAGTCTGTTAGAAGTGGCTCAGAGGGAGGTTTTTGCAACAGCAGAGGGCAGGTACAAATGTGGCCAGCCAGGGACCACTACTGGAGGACGAGGAGGATGAGGAGGAGGTGGAGGAGGATGAGGATGAAGCAGGTTCACAGCGGGGTGGCACCCAGCACAGCGCAGGCACATCCCTGGTGCGTGGCTGGGGGATACAGAAGATGATGACGATACGCCTCCCACAGAGGACAGCTTGTCCTTACCTCTGGGAAGCCTGGCACACATGAGCGATTACATGCTGCAGTGCCTGCGCAACGACAGCAGAGTTGCCCACATTTTAACGTGTGCTGACTACTGGGTGGCCACCCTGCTGGATCCACGGTACAAAGACAATGTGCCCACTTTACTTCCTGCACTGGAGCGTGATAGGAAGATGCGCGAGTACAGCGCACACTGGTGGACGCGCTCCGAGAGCATTCCCAACTGTCACAGGGGAACCGGTGGAAGGCCATGGCCAAGGCAGAGGAGGAGCTAGAGGTCGCCCACGCAGCAGTGTCACGGCCAGCTCCTCTGAGGGCAGGGTTAGCATGGCAGAAATGTGGAAAAGTTTTGTCTCCACGCCACAGCTAACTGCCCCACCACCTGATACGGAACGTGTTAGCAGGAGGCAACATTTCACTAACATGGTTGAACAGTACATCTGCACACAACTCCACGTACTGACGGATGGTTCGGCCCCATTCAACTTCTGGGTTTCCAAATTGTCCACGTGGCCAGAATTAGCATGTTATGCCTTGGAGGTGCTGGCCTGCCCGGCGGCCAGCATTTTATCTGAACGTGTATTCAGCACGGCAGGGCGTCATTACTGACAAGCGCAGCCGCCTGTCCGCAGCCAACGTGGACAAGCTGACGTTTATAAAAATGAACCAGGCATGGATCCCACAAGACCTGACCCTCCCTTGTGCAGAGTAGTCCTTAATAACTGCCTTAAACCATGTTGTCTTGTACTCCTGGCCACTTCTTCATTGAAAAATCAATTTTTGAAATTAAGTAGGATCTTGGGGTGCAACCCAGAGTTGAATGAACCTTCCGTCTGTCTGGGTGCCGGGGCCAAAGTACATGAAAGTGTCCTTCTCCTGTGCTGGGTGATATGAATGTTATACTTGTGCTGTCTGACATGTCTCCTTTGTGTGGGTGCAGGGGGCCAAAGTTACTGAAAGCGGTCTTCTCCTGTGGTGGCTGATATAAATGCCTGATTCACTGCTGTGGGACCTCTCTCCTCTTTCTGGGTGCAGGGGTCAAAGAAACAAAAGGTGGCCTACTACTGTGGTGGTTGACATGATGCCTGATTCTCTGCTGTGGGACCTCTCTCCTCTTTCTGGGTGCAGGGGTCAAAGTCTCTAAAAGTGCCCTTCTCCTGTGGTGGTTGATGGGAAACTGATGCTTGTGCTATCTGACCTGTCTCCTCTGTGTCGGTGCTAAGGCCTAAGTCACTGAAAGCGGCCTTCTCCTGTTCTGGCTGATATAAATGCCTGATTCTCTGCTGTGGGACCTCTCTCCTCCGTGTGGCTGCAGGGGTCAAAGTCTCTGAAAGTGCCATTCTCCTGTGGTGGTTGATGTGAAACTGATGCTTGTGCTATCTGACCTGTCTCCTCTGTGTCGGTGCTAAGGCCTAAGTCACTGAAAGCGGCCTTCTCCTGTTCTGGCTGATATAAATGCCTGATTCTCTGCTGTGGGACCTCTCTCCTCCGTGTGGCTGCAGGGGTCAAAGTCTCTGAAAGTGCCATTCTCCTGTGGTGGTTGATGTGAAACTGATGCTTGTGCTATCTGACCTGTCTCCTCTGTGTCGGTGCTAAGGCCTAAGTCACTGAAAGCGGCCTTCTCCTGTGCTGGCTGATATAAATGCCTGAATCTCTGCTGTGGGACCTCTCTCCTCTTTCTGGGTGCAGGGGTCAAAGTCTCTAAAAGTGCCCTTCTCCTGTGGTGGTTGATGTGAAACTGATGCTTGTGCTATCTGACCTGTCTCCTGTGTCGGTGCTAAGGCCTAAGTCACTGAAAGCGGCCTTCTCCTGTGCTGGCTGATATAAATGCCTGAATCTATGCTGTGGGACCTCTCTCCTCTTTCTGGGTGCAGGGGTCAAAGTCTCTAAAAGTGCCCTTCTCCTGTGGTGGTTGATGTCAAACTGATGCTTGTGCTATCTGACCTGTCTCCTCTGTGTCGGTGCTAAGGCCTAAGTCACTGAAAGCGGCCTTCTCCTGTGCTAGCTGATATAAATGCCTGAATCTCTGCTGTGGGACCTCTCTCCTCTTTCTGGGTGCAGGGGTCAAAGTCTCTAAAAGTGCCCTTCTCCTGTGGTGGTTGATGTGAAACTGATGCTTGTGCTATCTGACCTGTCTCCTCTGTGTCGGTGCTAAGGCCTAAGTCACTGAAAGCGGCCTTCTCCTGTGCTGGCTGATATAAATGCCTGAATCTCTGCTGTGGGACCTCTCTCCTCTTTCTGGGTGCTGGGGTCAAAGTCTCTAAAAGTGCCCTTCTCCTGTGGTGGTTGATTTGAAACTGATGCTTGTGCTATTTGACCTGTCTCCTCTGTGTCGGTGCTAAGGCCTAAGTCACTGAAAGCGGCCTTCTCCTGTGCTGGCTGATATAAATGCCTGAATCTCTGCTGTGGGACCTCTCTCCTCTTTCTGGGTGCAGGGGTCAAAGTCTCTAAAAGTGCCCTTCTCCTGTGGTGGTTGATGTGAAACTGATGCTTGTGCTATCTGACCTGTCTCCTCTGTGTCGGTGCTAAGGCCTAAGTCACTGAAAGCGGCCTTCTCCTGTGCTGGCTGATATAAATGCCTGAATCTCTGCTGTGGGACCTCTCTCCTCTTTCTGGGTGCAGGGGTCAAAGTCTCTAAAGTGCCCTTCTCCTGTGGTGGTTGATGTGAAACTGATGCTTGTGCTATCTGACCTGTCTCCTCTGTGTCGGTGCTAAGGCCTAAGTCACTGAAAGCGGCTTTCTCCTGTGCTGGCTGATATAAATGCCTGAATCTCTGCTGTGGGACCTCTCTCCTCTTTCTGGGTGCAGGGGTCAAAGTCTCTAAAAGTGCCCTACTCCTGTGGTGGTTGATGTGAAACTGATGCTTGTGCTATCTGACCTGTCTCCTCTGTGTCAGTGCTAAGGCCTAAGTCACTGAAAGCGGCCTTCTCCTGTGCTGGCTGATATAAATGCCTGAATCTCTGCTGTGGGACCTCTCTCCTCTTTCTGGGTGCAGGGGTCAAAGTCTCTAAAAGTGCCCTTCTCCTGTGGTGGTTGATGTGAAACTGATGCTTGTGCTATCTGACCTGTCTCCTCTGTGTCGGTGCTAAGGCCTAAGTCACTGAAAGCGGCCTTCTCCTGTTCTGGCTGATATAAATGCCTGAATCTCTGCTGTGGGACCTCTCTCCTCTGTCTGGGTGCAGGGGTAAAAGTCTCTCAAAGTGGCCTTCTCTTGTGCTGGGTGATGTGAAGCTGGTGTTTGTGCCATCTGACATGGTTGCCGGGGTCCCATTAAAGGTGGCCTACACCTGTGGTGGGTGATCTAAATGCATGATTCCCTGTTGTGAAAACCTCTCTCCTCCGTCTGGGTGCAGGGGTCAAAGTCTCTCAAAGTGGCCTTCTCTTGTGGTGGTTGATGTGAAACTGATGCTTGTGCTATCTGACCTGTCTCCTCTGTGTCGGTGCTAAGGCCTAAGTCACTGAAAGCGGCCTTCTCCTGTGCTGGCTGATATAAATGCCTGAATCTCTGCTGTGGGACCTCTCTCCTCTTTCTGGGTGCAGGGGTCAAAGTCTCTAAAAGTGCCCTTCTCCTGTGGTGGTTGATGTGAAACTGATGCTTGTGCTATCTGACCTGTCTCCTCTGTGTCGGTGCTAAGGCCTAAGTCACTGAAAGCGGCCTTCTCCTGTTCTGGCTGATATAAATGCCTGATTCTCTGCTGTGGGACCTCTCTCCTCCGTGTGGCTGCAGGGGTCAAAGTCTCTGAAAGTGCCATTCTCCTGTGGTGGTTGATGTGAAACTGATGCTTGTGCTATCTGACCTGTCTCCTCTGTGTCGGTGCTAAGGCCTAAGTCACTGAAAGCGGCCTTCTCCTGTTCTGGCTGATATAAATGCCTGATTCTCTGCTGTGGGACCTCTCTCCTCCGTGTGGCTGCAGGGGTCAAAGTCTCTGAAAGTGCCATTCTCCTGTGGTGGTTGATGTGAAACTGATGCTTGTGCTATCTGACCTGTCTCCTCTGTGTCGGTGCTAAGGCCTAAGTCACTGAAAGCGGCCTTCTCCTGTTCTGGCTGATATAAATGCCTGATTCTCTGCTGTGGGACCTCTCTCCTCCGTGTGGCTGCAGGGGTCAAAGTCTCTGAAAGTGCCATTCTCCTGTGGTGGTTGATGTGAAACTGATGCTTGTGCTATCTGACCTGTCTCCTCTGTGTCGGTGCTAAGGCCTAAGTCACTGAAAGCGGCCTTCTCCTGTGCTGGCTGATATAAATGCCTGAATCTCTGCTGTGGGACCTCTCTCCTCTTTCTGGGTGCAGGGTCAAAGTCTCTAAAAGTGCCCTTCTCCTGTGGTGGTTGATGTGAAACTGATGCTTGTGCTATCTGACCTGTCTCCTCTGTTTCGGTGCTAAGGCCTAAGTCACTGAAAGCGGCCTTCTCCTGTGCTGGCTGATATAAATGCCTGAATCTCTGCTGTGGGACCTCTCTCCTCTTTCTGGGTGCAGGGTCAAAGTCTCTAAAAGTGCCCTTCTCCTGTGGTGGTTGATGTGAAACTGATGCTTGTGCTATCTGACCTGTCTCCTCTGTGTCGGTGCTAAGGCCTAAGTCACTGAAAGCGGCCTTCTCCTGTTCTGGCTCATATAAATGCCTGAATCTCTGCTGTGGGACCTCTCTCCTCCGTCTGGGTGCAGGGGTAAAAGTCTCTCAAAGTGGCCTTCTCTTGTGCTGGGTGATGTGAAGCTGATGTTTGTGCCATCTGACATGGCTGCCGGGTCCCATTAAAAGGTGGCCTACTCCTGTGGTGGGTGATCTAAATGCATGATTCTCTGTTGTGAAAACCTCTCTCCTCCGTCTGGGTGCAGGGGTCAAAGTCTCTTAAAGTGGCCTTCTCTTGTGCTGGGTGATGTGAAGCTGATGTTTGTGCCATCTGACATGGTTGCCGGGGTCCCATTAAATGGTGGCCTACTCCTGTGGTGGGTGATCTAAATGCATGATTCTCTGTTGTGAAAACCTCTCTCCTCCGTCTGGGTGCAGGGGTCAAAGTCTCTCAAAGTGGCCTTCTCTTGTGCTGGGTGATGTGAAGCTGATGTTTGTGCCATCTGACATGGTTGCTGGGGTCCCATTAAATGGTGGCCTACTCCTGTGGTGGGTGATCTAAATGCATGATTCTCTGCTGTGAAAACCTCTCTCCTCTGTCTGGGTGCTGGTCCAAAATAAATGAGAGTGGCCTTCTCCGGTGGGGGTTGATATGACGCATGATTCCTTGATGTGGGACCTCTCTCCTCTGTCTGGGTGCTGGTCCAAAATACATGAGAATGGCCTTCTCCGGTGGTGGTTGATATGACGCATGATTCCTTGCTGGGGACCTGTATCCTCTGTCTGGGTGCTGGGCCGAAATAAATGAGAGTGGCCTTCTCCGTTGGTGGTTGATATGAGGCATGATTCCTTGCTGTGGGACCTATCTCCTCTGTCTGAGTGCTGGACCAAAATAAATGAGAGTGGCCTTCTCCGGTGGGGGTTGATATGACGCCTTATTCGTTGATGTGGGACCTGTATCCTCTGCCTGGGTGCTGGTCCCAAATAAATGAGAGTGGCCTTCTCCAGTGGTGGATGATATGACGCCTTATTCCTTGCTGTGGGACCTGTATCCTCTGCCTGGGTGCTGGTCTCAAATAAATGAGAGTGGCCTTCTCCAGTGGTGGATGATATGACGCATGATTCCTTGCTGTGGGACCTCTCTCCAATTGATATTGGTTAATTCTTATTTATTTTATTTTATTTTAATTCATTTCCCTGTCTACATTTGTGTGCAGGGATTTACCTACATTTTGCTGCCTTTTGCAGCCCTCTAGCCCTTTCCGGGAGTCTTTTACAGGCTTTTAGTGCCCAAAGTTCGGGTCCCCATTGACTTCTATGGGGTTCGGGTTCGGGATGAAGTTCGGGTTGAGTTCGGATAACGAACCCGGACATTTTCCGGAAGTTCGGCCGAACCTCTCGAACCCGAACATCCAGGTGTTCGCTCATCTCTAATCATAATGGAAACCTGGATACTATTATCTTCTGACCATACATTGTGACATAAATTAGGAATCCTGGATACTACCATCAGCTGACCATACATTGTGACATAATAATGGAATCCTGGATATTATCATCTGCTGATGATACATTGTGACATCATAATGGAAACCTGGATACCATCATCTGCTGACCATACACTGTGACATCACAAAGTAATTCTGGATATCATCATCTGCTGACCATACATTGTGACATCATAATGGAATCCTGGATACCATCATCTTCTGACCATACATTGTGACATCATAATGGAATCCTGGATACCATCATCTACTGATCATACATTGTGACATCATAATGGAAACCTGGATACTATTATCTTCTGACCATACATTGTGACATCATAATGGAATCCTGGATACTATTATCTGCTGACCATACATTGTGACATCATAATGGAATTCTGGTTACTATTATCTGCTGAACGTACATTGTGACATCATAATCGAATCCTGGATACTATTATCTGCTGACCATACATTGTGACATCATAATGGAATCCTGGATACTATTATCTGCTGACCATACATTGTGACATCATAATGGAATCCTGGATACCATCATCTACTGACCATACATTGTGACATCATAATGGAAACCTGGATACTATAATCTTCTGACCATACATGGTGACATCATAATGGAATCCTGGATATTATCATCTGCGGACCATACATTGTGACATCATAATGGAATTCTGGATACTATTATCTCCTGACAATTCATTGTGACTTCATAATGGAATCCTGGATACTATAATCTGCTGACCATACATTGTGACATCATAATGGAATCCTGGATACCATCATCTACTGATTATACCTTGAGACATCATAATGGAAACCTGGATACCATTATCAACTGACCATACATTGTGACATCATAATGGAAACCTGGATTCTCTTATCTTCTGACCATACATTGTGACATCATAATTGAATCCTGGATATTATCATCTGGTGACAATACATTTTGACATCATAATGGAATCCTGGATACCATCATCTACTGACCGTACATTGTGACATCATAATGGAAACCTGGATACCATCATCTACTGACCATACATTGTGACATCATAATGGAAACCTGCATACTATTATCTGCTGACCATACATTGTGACATCAAAATGGAATCCTGGATATTATCATCTGATGACAATACATTGTGACATCATAATGGAATCCTGGATACTCTTATCTGCTGACCATACATTGTGACATCATAATGGAATCCTGGATACCATCATCTACTGACCATACATTTTGACATCATAATTGAAACCTGGATACCATCATCTACTGATCATACATTATGACATCATAATGGAGACCTGGATACTATTGTCTGCTGACCATTGTGACATCATAATGGAATCCTGGATTCTATCATCTGCAGATCATACAGTGTGACATCATAATGGAATGCTGGATACTATTATCTGCTGACCATACATTGTGACATCAATTAGGAATCCTGGATACTATCATCAGCTGACCATACATTGTGACATAATAATGGAATCCTGGATATTATCATCTGCTGACCATACACTGTGACATCAAAATGGAATTCTGCATACTATTATCTGATGCCCATACATTGTAACATAATAATGGGATCCTGGATACTATCATATGCTGACGATACATTGTGACATCATAATGGAAACCTGGATACCATCATCTGCTGACCATACACTGTGACATCACAAAGTAATTCTGGATACCATCATCTGCTGACCATACATTGTGACATCATAATGGAATCCTGGATACCATCATCTTCTGACCATACATTGTGACATCATAATGGAATCCTGGATACTATTATCTGCTGACCATACATTGTGACATCATAATGGAATTCTGGATACTATTATCTGCTGAACGTACATTGTGACATCATAATCGAATCCTGGATACTATTATCTGCTGACCATACATTGTGACATCATAATGGAATCCTGGATACTATTATCTGCTGACCATACATTGTGACATCATAATGGAATCCTGGATATTATCATCTGCTGACTATACATTGTGACATCATAATGGAATCCTGGATACTATTATCTTCTGACCATACATTGTGACATCATAATGGAATCCTGGATACCATCATCTACTGACCATACATTGTGACATCATAATGGAATCCTGGATACTATTATCTTCTGACCATACATTGTGACATCATAATGGAATCCTGGATACCATCATCTACTGACCATACATTGTGACATCATAATGGAAACCTGGATACTATTATCTTCTGACCATACATTGTGACATAATAATGGAATCCTGGATATTATCATCTGCTGACCATACATTGTGACATCATAATGGAAACTTGGATACCATCATCTACTGACCATACATTGTGACATTATAATGGAAACCTGGACACTATTATCTGCTGACCATACAATGTGACATCATAATGGAATCCTGGATATTATCATCTGCTGACCATACATTGTGACATCATAATGGAATCCTGGATACTATTATCTTCTGACCATACATTGTGACATCATAATGGAATCCTGGATACCATCATCTACTGACCATACATTGTGACATCATAATGGAATCCTGGATACTATTATCTTCTGACCATACATTGTGACATCATAATGGAATCCTGGATACCATCATCTACTGACCATACATTGTGACATCATAATGGAAACCTGGATACTATTATCTTCTGACCATACATTGTGACATAATAATGGAATCCTGGATATTATCATCTGCTGACCATACATTGTGACATCATAATGGAAACTTGGATACCATCATCTACTGACCATACATTGTGACATTATAATGGAAACCTGGACACTATTATCTGCTGACCATACATTGTGACATCATAATGGAATCCTGGATATTATCATCTGCTGACCATACATTGTGACATCATAATGGAAACCTAGATACCATTATCTTCTGACCATACATTGTGACATCATAATGGAATCCTGTATATTATCATCTGCTGACCATACATTGTGACATCATAATGGAATCCTGGATACTATTATCTGCTGACCATACATTGTGACATCATAATGGAATCCTTGATACCATCATCTTCTGACCATACATTGTGACATCATAATGGAAACCTGGATACCATCATCTACTGACCATACATTGTGACATCATAATGGAAACATGGATACTATTATCTTCTGACCATACATTGTGACATCATAATGGAATTCTGGATACCATCATCTACTGACCATACATTGTGACATCATAATGGAAACCTGGATCCTATTATCTTCTGACCATACATTGTGACATAATAATGGAATCCTGGATATTATCATCTGCTGACCATACATTGTGACATCATAATGGAATTCTGGATACTATTATCTGCTGAGCGTACATTGTGAAATCATAATGGAATCCTGGATACTATTATCTGCTGACCATACATTGTGACATCATTATGGAATCCTGGATACAATTATCTGCTGACCATACATTGTGACATCATAATGGAATCCTAGATACCATCATCTACTGACCATACATTGTGACATCATAATGGAAACCTGGATACCATGATCTTCTGACCATACATTGTGACATCATAATGGAAACCTATATACTATTATCTTCTGACCATACATTGTGACATCATAATGGAATCCTGGATATTATCATCTGCTGACCATACATTGTGACATCATAATGGGATCCTGGATACTATCATCTGCTGACCATACATTGTGACATCATAATGGAAACCTGGATACCATCATCTACTGACCATACATTGTGACATCATAATGGAATCCTGGATACCATCATCTACTGACCATATGTCAGGACTCGAACCCGTGGCCAGTCATGTCCCAGGCGGTAGCTCTACCCACTAGGCTACCGTCTCTCCTTGGACTAGTCTCTGCTAACTTCTAACTACCTCTCTTGTCCTAGCCTTGTCCTCCTGATTATCCAATCTCTTGCACCTGCTACTTCCCTATAAAACCCAGCCCTTGAACCCAGCCCTTTGCTGGTTATTGTGCCTCCAAGCCTGTAGCAAGCTTTCTCTCTGCTCCTCCACCACTACTGCTGATTTACCATCGTTGCCAACCCGGACCGTTTGACCTCGCTGATTAGCCGCCTGCATTGACTCTCTGCTTACCACCGACCACGCCTCCGTCTACTCCTGCTGTTACCTCGCTGCCATCTCTGCTGCCGACCCGGACTGATCGACCACGCTACCTGCCTCCTGCTTCTGTGGGCCTTGCCACTGGACTCCATACTCCCAGCTTGGGTGTCCTCTGACTAAGGTGAGCCTCGTTAGACACTACCGTCCATAACAGAATAACCAGCCTAAAAAACATGGAGTCCGCAATGGCCACCCTGCGCAAGCAGGTGTCTGAGCTGCAAGACTTTGGCACCACCTACCAGGAGAAATTTTCGCAACTCCAAGGCCTGGTACAGAGTCAACAGGGGAGATCATTGAGCTCCAACGGCAACTCCTGGACGTACGTGGTGCGGCCGCAGACACCCGCATGCCACTACCCTCGAAATTCAATGGAGATCGTCGCCAGTACCGGGGCTTTCTCAATCAGTGCCGTATCTACTTCCGGATGCATCCGGCCCCCTTTCCACTGATGAAAAGAAAGTATTGTTCATTGTTAACCTCCTGACGGATGAGGCCCTGGCATGGGCGTCTCCATACGTGGAAATCGATAGCCGTCTGCTGCGCGATCTGGATGTTTTCATCACAGCTATGAGCCAGGTCTTTGATGACCCCAATCGCTGTGCCACAGCTGAGGCAAGACTACACAGTCTTCGACAGGAAGACGCTCTGTCGCCGAGTACGCCGCGAGTTCCGCCGCTGGGTCTCAGACACCAACTGGAATCCAGCTGCTCAAAGGAGCCAATTTCGGCGAGGTCTATCGGAGGCGATCAAAGATGAACTTGCCAGACTTGAAGCCCCTGATGATTTGGACGACTTCATTCAGGTGTGTGTCCGTATTGATCAGAGGCTCACCGAGAGAAGGAAAGAAAGGCTCTGGTCCCAAGGTGACAGACCCACTTACTCTTTCTCCTCTACTACCCAGCAGGTCGCCCAACCTCCCATCGAGTCGATGCAGGTTGACGCAGTGCGCAAGTCTCTGTCCGTAGCAGAAAAAGAGCGACGACTGGCCGAAGGCCTCTGCCTCTACTGTGGGGAACCAGGGCACATTGCCATCAAATGCCCCCAACAAATCTCGCAGAACCATTGCCGTCACGGAACTGCGAGAGCAGCGGCAGGTCAGCAACCTCACCGGTGACCGCAGAGACAACTGAGTTAGCAGCCACCGGGTCCCACTTCACCGTTCCAATTGTCATTACCATCGGGGATCGGCAACTTCTCTGTTCCGCAATGCTCGACTCTGGGGCTGGCGACAATTTTATGGATCTAACTTTTTGCTAACGAGAACAACATTCCGCTTGTAACCAAGACAGACCCCATCGATCTGGAAACAGTGGATGGGTCCCTCTCTCCTCGGGACCAGTTACACATCAGACCGCAGATTTACAGCTCCACATTAAAACCGACCACCACGAGACGATCCACTTCTCTTTGATTGCCTCCCCAAGTTTCCCGTGATTTTGGGCATCCCGTGGTTAGCCACTCACAACCCTTCGGTGGACTGGGAAACCCGCTGTCTGCGGTTCACATCCGAGTTCTGCTCCTCGAACTGTCTGCATGAACCTGCTTCCCCAACGCCCAAAGAATCTATCATCTTGGAACCAACTGTCAAGGAGCTGTTGCCTCCACAATATAGCGAGTTTCAGGATGTCTGTGAAAAAAACGCAGACAAGCTGCCCCCGCATCGACCATACGACTGCCCAATTGAACTACTACCTGGGGCTGAAATACCCTTCGGCAGCATCTACTCCTCTCGGAGCCTGAACTCAAGGCTCTGAAGGACTATTTGGACGAGGACCTAAAGAAGGGCTTCATTCGACCCTCCACCTCCTCGCGGGAGCACCTTCTTCTTCGTGGAGAAAAGACTCCTCTACGCCCTTGCATTGACTACCGTAAGCTGAATGATGTTACGGTAAAAACCGTTACCCTCTCCCCCTGATTTCGAACTTCTCGAGAGACTCCAGGCGGCAAAAGTCTTACTGAAGCTCGATCTTCGAGGGCCTATAATCTGGTTCGCATTCGTCCCGGGATGAATGGAAGACCGCCTTCGCACACGATATGGACATTTTGAATACTTAGTTATGCCCTTCGGACTTTGCAATGCCCCAGCCACTTTCCAACATTTCATTAATGACGTCCTTAGGGACATGCTGGATCTGTTCTGTAGTGGTGTACCTGGGCGATATTTTAATTTTCTCGGAAAATCTCGAACAACAATCGCGAACATGTCCGCATAGGTGTTACAAAGACTCCGTGAGCAGTCCTTTACATCAAGCTTCGAGAAATGCGAGTTCCGAACTAGACCACCACCCAGTTTCTCTGGTTACATCATCTCCCGGGAAGGGCTGAGTATGGATCCTCGGAAGATTCAGGCTGTAACAGGTTGGCCTCCCTAAGAACGAAAAGGAAATACAGAGGTTTGTTTGCTTGGCCAACTTTAGCTTACGACAATTCATTCGGAACTTCTCTAAAAATCGTTAATCCAATTACCCAGTTAACCAAAAGACTGTGCCCTTTTCCTGGACACCCGAAGCACAGGAAGCCTTTACGAAGCTTAAATCCCTCTTCACGTCTCTGCTCCAATTCTGATCCATCCTAATCCCGGAACTGCCATTCACAGTTGAAGTGGGCGCTTCTCGACACGCAGTAGGCGCTGTCCTATCACAGCGCACGGGAGAAAAGATGCTTTTACCCTTGCGCCTTCTCTCCTCTCGCCAAATGTCTCCTACAGAGAGGAACTATGACATCGGGAATAAGGAGTTGCTGGCAATCAGAAGATGCCTTCTCGGAGTGGAGAACATCTATTGGAGGGCCATCAATCCCATAACTGTGTTTACTGACCACCGAAACCTCGAATTCATCCGTTCTGCCAAGAGGCTTTCTGCCAGACAGATGCCAGATGGAGCTTTTTTCTCCTCGATTCACTCTCATTATCACATATCGCCGGGGTCGAAGAATGGCAAAGCAGATGCCCTTTCCAGGATGTTCCTCTGAACCATCACAGGACAACAAGGGCCAAGCCAGCATTCTACCCAGAAAGCAGGTCTTAGGAGCTACCTACCCAAAGGAACTCCTGGGGTCAATCACGAAGGCTTATGAAAAGGACCCCTTCCTCACACACACCCAGAGAGAAGACGCCAACCTCACCCTCAAGGGTGGCTTCTGGTATACTCTGGATCGACAACTGTACTGTACCAGAAATGGCACTTCATGTACTAAAATATAACCACAGTATACCAAGTTGGCTGGCCATCCAGGCACAAGAAAGACCCAGGAACTCCTGTCCTGCTCCTTCTGGTGGTCGACGTATAAGGAAGATACTAAAGGTTTGTCTCCTCATGCACGGTCTGTGCCCGCAAGCAAGACTCCCGCTCTTCACCCAGCAGGGCTGCTCACGACCACTCCCCATCCCTCCGCCACTTGGGGTTCAATTTCTATGGACTTTGTGGTTGACCTACTCCCTTTCAAAAGGGATGAACACTCATTCTGGTCGTGGGACCGCCTCTTACCAAGATGGCCCATTTCATCCCTGCAAGGGCCTACCCACTGCCAAACAGACGGCTGACCTGGTTTTCCGTGAAATCTTTAGGTTACACGGGGTTCCGGATGATGTGGTCTCCTGACCAGAGTGCAATTCACCTCTAAATTCTGGAAAGACTTCTGCCTGGCCCTTGGGATCACGGTAAACCTGTCCTCCGCTTTCCATCCCCAGTCTAATGGGCAGACAGAAGAACGAATCCAGACCTCGAGCAGTACCTCACGTTGTTTCATCACTCATTTGCAGGATGACTGGTTGGACCACCTTCCTACGGCCGAGTTTTTCCTACAATAATGCGAACACAGTTCCACCCATTACAGTCCTTTCTATGCCAACACTGGCCTGCATCCAGCTTTCATCCCACTGCCTGCCCATCACCCTCCACGCTTCCAGCTGTGGGCCGAACGCCTGTGCAAGTTTACAAGAGGCACAAGAGAACATTTCCAACAATCTCCTTGAGGCTCAGAGACGGCTTCAGCGGGCGACAGACAAACGTCATGAGACCAGCTCCGTGACTTTCAGATAGGAGATCAAGTGTGGCTCTCCACAAGAAACCTAAGACTGAAGGTACCCGCTCAGAAACTGGGCCAAAAATACATAGGGCCTTTCCGGATCTCTGGCCGGATTAATGAAGTCACCTTCGGCTGGACCTCCCACATTCCATCAGGGTGCACCCAGTCTTCCATTGCTCCCTTCTCAAGCCGTTTGTGAGAACACCTTCCCTGGCCGCCATCCTCCCCCACCACCAGTAAGGGTTACAAGGCGAAGAGAAGTACATTGTCTCTAAGATCCTCGACTCCAGACTCCACCGGGCAAAATACAATACTTGATTTCCTGGAAAGGCTATCCTCCAGAAGACAACTCCTGGGAACCGGAGGAGAACATTCATGCCCCCAGACTTGTCAGGGAGTTCCATCTGAGTCACCCAGATAAGATTTCCCTGCGGTGCCCGGAGGTCACCTTGGAAGGGGGAGTACTGTCAGGACTCGAACCCGTGGCCAGTCATGTCCCAGGCGGTAGCTCTACCCACTAGGCTACCGTCTCTCCTTGGACTAGTCTCTGCTAACTTCTAACTACCTCTCTTGTCCTAGCCTTGTCCTCCTGATTATCCAATCTCTTGCACCTGCTACTTCCCTATAAAACCCAGCCCTTGAACCCAGCCCTTTGCTGGTTATTGTGCCTCCAAGCCTGTAGCAAGCTTCCTCTCTGCTCCTCCACCACTACTGCTGATTTACCATCGTTGCCAACCCGGACCGCTTGACCTCGCTGATTAGCCGCCTGCATTGACTCTCTGCTTACCACCGACCACGCCTCCGTCTACTCCTGCTGTTACCTCGCTGCCATCTCTGCTGCCGACCCGGACTGATCGACCACGCTACCTGCCTCCTGCTTCTGTGGGCCTTGCCACTGGACTCCATACTCCCAGCTTGGGTGTCCTCTGACTAAGGTGAGCCTCGTTAGACACTACCGTCCATAACACATTGTGACATCATAATGGAAACCTGGATACTATTATCTTCTGACCATACATTGTGACATAATAATGGAATACTGGATACCATCATCTACTGACCATACATTGTGACATCATAATGGAAACCTGGATACTATTATCTTCTGACCATACATTGTGACATCATAATAGAATCCTGAATATTATCATCTGCTGACCATACATTGTGACATCATAATGGAATTCTGGATACTATTATCTGCTGAACGTACATTGTGACATCATAATCGAATTCTGGATACTATTATCTGCTGACCATACATTGTGACATCATAATGGAATCCTGGATACTATTATCTTCTGACCATACATTGTGACATCATAATGGAATCCTGGAAATTATCATCTGCTGACCATACATTTTGACATCATAATGGAATCCTGGATACTATTATCTGCGGACCATACATTGTGACATCATAATGGAATCCAGGATACCATCATCTACTGACCATACATTGTGTTATCATAATGGAAACCTGGATACTATTATCTTCTGACCATACATTGTGACATCATAATGGAATCCTGGATACCATCATCTACTGACCATACATTGTGACATCATAATGGAAACCTGGATACTATTATCTTCTGACCATAAATTTTGACATCATAATGGAATCCTGGATACTATTATCTGCTGACCATACATTGTGACATCATAATGGAATCCTGGATACCATCATCTACTGACCATACATAGTGACATCATAATGGAAACCTGGATACCATCATCTACTGACCATACATTGTGACATCATAATGGAAACCTGGATACTATTATCTTCTTACCATACATTGTGACATCATAATGGAATCCTGGATATTATCATCTGCTGACCATACATTGTGACATCATAATGGAATACTGGATATTATCATCTGCTGACCATACATTGTGACATCACAATGGAATCCTGGATACCATCATCTACTGACCATACATTGTGACATCATAATCGAAACCTAGATACTATTATCTTCTGACCATACATTGTGACATCATAATGGAATCCTGGATATTATCATCTGCTGACCATACATTGTGACATCATAATGGAAACTTGGATACCATCATCTACTGACCATACATTGTGACATTATAATGGAAACCTGGACACTATTATCTGCTGACCATACATTGTGACATCATAATGGAATCCTGGATATTATCATCTGCTGACCATACATTGTGACATCATAATGGAATCCTGGATACCATCATCTACTGACCATACATTGTGACATCATAATGGAAACCTAGATACCTTGATCTACTGACCATATATTGTGACATCATAATGGAAACCTATATACTATTATCTTCTGACCATACATTGTGACATCATAAAGGAATCCTGGATATTATCATCTGCTGACAATACATTGTGACATCATATTGGAAACCTGGATACCATCATCTACTGACCATACATTGTGACATCATATTGGAAACCTGGATACTATTATCTTCTGACCATACATTGTGACATCATAATGGAATCCTGGATACTATTATCTGCTGAACGTACATTGTGACATCATAATGGAATACTGGATACTATTATCTGCTGACCATACATTGTAACATCATAATGGATTCCTGGATACCATCATCTACTGACCATACATTGTGACATCATAATGGAATACTGGATACCATCATCTACTGACCATACATTGTGACATCATAATGGAAACCTGGATACCATCATCTACTGACCATACATTGTGACATCATAATGGAAACCTGGATAGTATAATCTTCTGACCATACATGGTGACATCATAATGGAATCCTGGATACTATTATCGGCTGACAATTCATTGTGACTTCATAATGGAATCCTGGATACTATAATCTGCTGACCATACATTGTGACATCATAATGGAATCCTGGATGCCATCATCTACTGAACATACCTTGAGACATCATAATGGAAACCTGGATACCATCATCTACTGACCATACATTGTGACATCATAATGGAAACCTGGATACTATTATCTTCTGACCATACATTGTGACATCATAATGGAATCCTGGATATTATCATCTGCTGACAATACATTTTGACATCATAATGGAATCCTGGATACTCTTATTTTCTGACCATACATTGTGACATCATAATTGAATCCTGGATATTATCATCTGGTGACCATACATTGTGACATCATAATGGAATCCTGTATACTATTATCTGGTGACCATACATTGTGACATCATAATGGAATCCTGTATACTATTATCTGCTGACCATACATTGTGACATCATAATGGAATCCTTGATACCATCATCTTCTGACCATACATTGTGACATCATAATGGAAACCTTGATACCATCATCTACTGACCATACATTGTAACATCATAATGGAAATCTGGATACTATTATCTTCTGACCATACATTGTGACATAATTATGGAATCCTGGATATTATCATCTGCTGACCATACATTGTGACATCATAATGGAATTCTGGATACTATTATCTGCTGAACGTACATTGTGAAATCATAATGGAATCCTGGATACTATTATCTGCTGACCATACATTGTGACATCATTATGGAATCCTGGATACTATTATCTGCTGACCATTCATTGTGACATCATAATGGAATCCTGGATACCATCATCTTCTGACCATACATTGTGACATCATAATGGAAACCTGGATACCATGATCTACTGACCATACATTGTGACATCATAATGGATACCTATATACTATTATCTTCTGACCATACATTGTGACATCATAATGGAATCCTGGATATTATCATCTGCTGACCATACATTGTGACATCATAATGGAATCCTGGATACTATTATCTTCTGACCATACATTGTGACATCATAATGGAATCCTGGATACCATCATCTTCTGACCATACATTGTGACATCATAATGGAAACCTGGATACTATTTTCTTCTGACCATACATTTTGACATCATAATGGAAACCTGGATACCATGATCTACTGACCATACATTGTGACATCATAATGGAAACCTGTATACTATTATCTTCTGACCATACATTGTGACATCATAATGGAATCCTGGATACTATTATCTGCTGACCATACATTGTGACATCATAATGGAATCCTGGATACTATTATCTTCTGACCATACATTGTGACATCATAATGGAATCCTGGATACTATTATCTGCTGACCATACATTGTGACATCATAATGGAAACCTGGATACTATTATCTGCTGACCATACATTGTGACATCATAATGGAAACCTGATACCATGATCTACTGACCATACATT
The DNA here is from genome assembly GCA_033119425.1 of Bufotes viridis. Taxonomy (NCBI): domain Eukaryota; kingdom Metazoa; phylum Chordata; class Amphibia; order Anura; family Bufonidae; genus Bufotes; species Bufotes viridis. The sequence continues at coordinate 45,493 of JAKVIS010000091.1, forward strand.
GTGACATCATAATGAAACCTAGATACTATTATCTTCTGACCATACATTGTGACATCATAATGGAATCCTGGATATTATCATCTGCTGACCATACATTGTGACATCATAATGGAATCCTGGATACTATTATCTGCTGACCATACATTGTGACATCATAATGGAATCCTGGATACCATCATCTTCTGACCATACATTGTGACATCATAATGGAAACCTGGATACTATTATCTTCTGAACATACATTTTGACATCATAATGGAATACTGGATACCATCATCTACTGACCATACATTGTGACATCATAATGGAAACCTGGATACTATTATTTTCTGACCATACATTGTGACATCATAATCGAATCCTGGATACTATTATCTGCTGACCATACATTGTGATATCATAATGTAATCCTGGATACTATTATCTGCTGACCATACATTGTGACATCATAATGGAATCCTGGATACCATCATCTAATGACCATAAATTGTGACATCATAATGGAAACCTGGATACCATCATCTACTGACCATACATTGTGACATCATATTGGAAACCTGGATACTATTATCTTCTGACCATACATTGTTACATCATAATGGAATCCTGGATACTATTATCTGCTGAACGTACATTGTGGCATCATAATGGAATCCTGGATACTATTATCTGCTGACCTTACATTGTGACATCATAATGGATTCCTGGATACCATCATCTACTGACCATACATTATGACCTCATAATGGAATACTGGATACCATCATCTACTGACCATACATTGTGACATCATAATGGAAACCTGGATACCATCATCTACTGACCATACATTGTGACATCATAAGGGAAACCTGGATACTATAATCTTCTGACCATACATGGTGACATCATAATGGAATCCTGGATATTATCATCTGCGGACCATACATTGTGACATCATAATGGAATCCTGGATACTATTATCTGCTGACCATACATTGTGACATCATAATTCAATCCTGCATATTATCATCTGGTGACCATACATTGTGACATCATAATGGAATCCTGGATACCATCATCTACTGACCAAACATTGTGACATCATAATGGAAACCTAGATACCATGATCTACTGACCATATATTGTGACATCATAATGGAAACCTGGATACCATCATCTACTGACCATACATTGTGACATCATTATGGAAACCTGGATACTATTATCTTCTGACCATACATTGTGACATCATAATGGAATCCTGTATATTATCATCTGCTGACCATACATTGTGACATCATAATGGAATCCTGGATACTATTATCTGATGACCATACATTGTGACATCATAATGGAATCCTTGATACCATCATCTTCTGACCATACATTGTGACATCATAATGGAAACCTGGATACCATCATCTACTGACCATACATTGTGACATCATAATGGAAACCTGGATACTATTATCTTCTGACCATACATTGTGACATCATAATGGAATCCTGGATACTCTTATTTTCTGACCATACATTGTGACATCATAATTGAATCCTGGATATTATCATCTGGTGACCATACATTGTGACATCATAATGGAATCCTGTATACTATTATCTGGTGACCATACATTGTGACATCATAATGGAATCCTGTATACTATTATCTGCTGACCATACATTGTGACATCATAATGGAATCCTTGATACCATCATCTTCTGACCATACATTGTGACATCATAATGGAAACCTGGATACCATCATCTACTGACCATACATTGTAACATCATAATGGAAATCTGGATACTATTATCTTCTGACCATACATTGTGACATAATTATGGAATCCTGGATATTATCATCTGCTGACCATACATTGTGACATCATAATGGAATTCTGGATACTATTATCTGCTGAACGTACATTGTGACATCATAATGGAATCCTGGATACTATTATCTGCTGACCATACATTGTGACATCATTATGGAATCCTGGATACTATTATCTGCTGACCATACATTGTGACATCATAATGGAATCCTGGATACCATCATCTTCTGACCATACATTGTGACATCATAATGGAAACCTGGATACCATGATCTACTGACCATACATTGTGACATCATAATGGATACCTATATACTATTATCTTCTGACCATACATTGTGACATCATAATGGAATCCTGGATATTATCATCTGCTGACCATACATTGTGACATCATAATGGAATCCTGGATACTATTATCTTCTGACCATACATTGTGACATCATAATGGAATCCTGGATACCATCATCTTCTGACCATACATTGTGACATCATAATGGAAACCTGGATACTATTTTCTTCTGACCATACATTTTGACATCATAATGGAAACCTGGATACCATGATCTACTGACCATACATTGTGACATCATAATGGAAACCTATATACTATTATCTTCTGACCATACATTGTGACATCATAATGGAATCCTGGATATTATCATCTGCTGACCATACATTGTGACATCATAATGGAATCCTGGATACTATTATCTGCTGACCATACATTGTGACATCATAATGGAATCCTGGATACCATCATCTTCTGACCATACATTGTGACATCATAATGGAAACCTGGATACTATTATCTTCTGACCATACATTTTGACATCATAATGGAATACTGGATACCATCATCTACTGACCATACATTGTGACATCATAATGGAAACCTGGATACTATTATTTTCTGACCATACATTGTGACATCATAATCGAATCCTGGATACTATTATCTGCTGACCATACATTGTGATATCATAATGTAATCCTGGATACTATTATCTGCTGACCATACATTGTGACATCATAATGGAATCCTGGATACCATCATCTAATGACCATAAATTGTGACATCATAATGGAAACCTGGATACCATCATCTACTGACCATACATTGTGACATCATATTGGAAACCTGGATACTATTATCTTCTGACCATACATTGTTACATCATAATGGAATCCTGGATACTATTATCTGCTGAACGTACATTGTGGCATCATAATGGAATCCTGGATACTATTATCTGCTGACCTACATTGTGACATCATAATGGATTCCTGGATACCATCATCTACTGACCATACATTATGACCTCATAATGGAATACTGGATACCATCATCTACTGACCATACATTGTGACATCATAATGGAAACCTGGATACCATCATCTACTGACCATACATTGTGACATCATAAGGGAAACCTGGATACTATAATCTTCTGACCATACATGGTGACATCATAATGGAATCCTGGATATTATCATCTGCTGACCATACATTGTGACATCATAATGGAATCCTGGATACTATTATCTGCTGACCATACATTGTGACATCATAATTCAATCCTGCATATTATCATCTGGTGACCATACATTGTGACATCATAATGGAATCCTGGATACCATCATCTACTGACCAAACATTGTGACATCATAATGGAAACCTAGATACCATGATCTACTGACCATATATTGTGACATCATAATGGAAACCTGGATACCATCATCTACTGACCATACATTGTGACATCATTATGGAAACCTGGATACTATTATCTTCTGACCATACATTGTGACATCATAATGGAATCCTGTATATTATCATCTGCTGACCATACATTGTGACATCATAATGGAATCCTGGATACTATTATCTGATGACCATACATTGTGACATCATAATGGAATCCTTGATACCATCATCTTCTGACCATACATTGTGACATCATAATGGAAACCTGGATACCATCATCTACTGACCATACATTGTGACATCATAATGGAAACCTGGATACTATTATCTTCTGACCATACATTGTGACATCATAATGGAATCCTGGATACCATCATCTACTGACCATACATTGTGACATCATAATGGAAACCTGGATACTATTATCTTCTCACCATACATTGTGACATAATAATGGAATCCTGGATATTATCATCTGCTGACCATACATTGTGACATCATAATGGAATTCTGGATACTATTATCTGCTGAACGTACATTGTGACATCATAATGTAATCCTGGATACTATTATCTGCTGACCATACACTGTGACATCATTATGGAATCCTGGATTCTATTATCTGCTGACCATACATTGTGACATCATAATGGAATCCTGGATACCATCATCTACTGACCATACATTGTGACATCATAATGGAAACCTGGATACCATCATCTACTGACCATACATTGTGACATCATAATGGAAACCTATATACTATTATCTTCTGACCATACATTGTGACATCATAATGGAATCCTGGATATTATCATCTGCTGACCATACATTGTGACATCATAATGGAATCCTGGATACTATTATCTGCTGACCATACATTGTGACATCATAATGGAATCCTGGATACTATCGTCTTCTGACCATACATTGTGACATCATAATGGAAACCTGGATACCATCATCTACTGACCATACATTGTGACATCATAATGGAAACCTGCATACTATTATCTTCTGACCATACATTGTGACATCATAATGGAATCCTGGATACCATCATCTACTGACCATACATTGTGACATCATAATGGAAACCTGGATACTATTATCTTCTGACCATACATTGTGACATCATAATGGAAACCTGGATACTATCATCTACTGACCATACATTGTGACATCATAATGGAATCCTGGATACTATTATCTGCTGACCATACATTGTGACATCATAATGGAATCCTGGATACCATCATCTTCTGACCATACATTGTGACATCATAATGGAAACCTGGATACCATCATCTACTGACCATACATTGTGACATCATAATGGAAACCTGGATACCATCATCTACTGACCATACATTGTGACATCATAATGGAAACCTGGATACTATTATCTTCTGACCATACATTGTGACATCATAATGGAAACCTGTATACTATTATCTGCTGACCATACATTGTGACATCATAATGGAATCCTGGATACTATCATCTGCTGACCATACATTGTGACATCATAATGGAATCCTTGATACCATCATCTTCTGACCATACATTGTGACATCATAATGGAAACCTGGATACCATCATCTACTGACCATACATTGTGACATCATAATGGAAACCTGGATACTATTATCTTCTGACCATACATTGTGACATCATAATGGAATCCTGGATACCATCATCTACTGACCATACATTGTGACATCATAATGGAAACCTGGATACTATTATCTTCTGACCATACATTGTGACATCATAATGGAATCCTGGATATTATCATCTGCTGACCATACATTGTGACATCATAATGGAATCCTGGATACTATTATCTGCTGAACATACATTGTGACATCATAATGGAATCCTGGATACTATTATCTGCTGACCATACATTGTGACATCATAATGGAATCCTGGATACCATCATCTACTGACCATACTGTGACATCATAATGAAACCTGGATACTATTATCTGCTGACCATACATTGTGACATCATAATGGAAACCTGGATACCATCATCTACTGACCATACATTGTGACATCATAATGGAAACCTATATACTATTATCTTCTGACCATACATTGTGACATCATAATGGAATCCTGGATATTATCATCTGCTGACCATACATTGTGACATCATAATGGAATCCTGGATACTATTATCTGCTGACCATACATTGTGACATCATAATGGAATCCTGGATACCATCATCTTCTGACCATACATTGTGACATCATAATGGAAACCTGGATACCATCATCTACTGACCATACATTGTGACATCATAATGGAAACCTGGATACTATTATCTTCTGACCATACATTGTGACATCATAATGGAATCCTGGATACCATCATCTACTGACCATACATTGTGACATCATAATGGAAACCTGGATACTATCATCTGCTGACCATACATTGTGACATCATAATGGAATCCTGGATACTATTATCTGCTGACCATACATTGTGACATCATAATGGAATCCTGGATACTATCATCTGCTGACCATACATTGTGACATCATAATGGAAACCTGGATACAATCATCTACTGACCATACATTGTGACATCATAATGGAAACCTGGATACTATTATCTGCTGACCATACATTGTGACATCATAATGGAATCCTGGATACTATCATCTGCTGACCATACATTGTGACATCATAATGGAATCCTGGATACTATTATCTGCTGACCATACATTGTGACATCATAATGGAATCCTGGATACTATCATCTGCTGACCATACATTGTGACATCATAATGGAATCCTGGATACCATCATCTACTGACCATACATTGTGACATCATAATGGAAACCTGGATACCATCATCTACTGACCATACATTGTGACATCATAATGGAATCCTGGATACTATCATCTGCTGACCATACATTGTGACATCATAATGGAATCCTGGATACTATCATCTACTGACCATACATTGTGACATCATAATGGAATCCTGGATACTATTATCTTCTGACCATACATTGTGACATCATAATGGAATCCTGGATACCATCATCTACTGACCATACATTGTGACATCATAATGGAAACCTGGATACCATTATCTACTGACCATACATTGTGACATCATAATGGAAACCTGGATACTATTATCTGCTGACCATACATTGTGACATCATAATGGAATCCTGGATACTATCATCTACTGACCATACATTGTGACATCATAATGGAATCCTGGATACTATTATCATGATGCAGAGGACGATGAGGTCTTAGACCCCACATGGACTGAAGGTCGTGCCGCTGACTTAAATAGTTCAGAGGAAGAGGCAGTGGTGAGACCGAGACAACAGCGAAGCCAAGAGGAGCAGGGGCAAAAGCAGAACAGCCGCCGTCCAGAGAATTCGCCTGCAATTGGCCAGCGCCAGCAGGGACCCAGCACCCCAAAGGCATCTTCAAGGAGTTCCCTGGCATGGCACTTCTTCAAACAATGTGCTGAGGACAAGACCAGAGTGGTTTGCACGCTGTGCCATCAGACCCTGAGGCGAGGCAGTGCGTTCTTAACCTGAGCACCACCTGCATGATCAGGCATCTACATGCAAAGCATGAACTGCAGTGGAGTACACACCTTAAAAACAAGGAACCCGCTCAGGCTCCCCCTGCTCCCTCTACCGCTGCTGCCTCGGCTTCCGCCTCGAGAGGAATGTTGCCACCTGCCGAGCAGCAAACAGAGGATGTGCCACCGACACCACCACCACCACCGCCACCGTCACCTAGCGTCTCCACTATTTCACACAGCAGCGTTCAGCTCTCCATCTCTCAAACCTTTGAGAGGAAGCGCAAATTCCCACCTAGTCACCCTCGAGGCCCTTGGCCTGAATGCCAGCATTTCTAAACTACTGGCCTTTGAAATGCTGTCATTCCGGCTGGTGGACACAGACAGCTTCAAACAGCTTATGGCCATGGCTGTCCCCCAGTATGTGGTTCCCAGCCGCCACTACTTCTCCAAGACAGCCGTGCCTTCCCTGCACATGCAAGTGTCCGATAAAATCAAGTGTGCACTGCGCAACGCCATTTGTGGCAAGGTCCACCTAACCACAGATACGTGGACCAGTAAGCACGGCCAGGGACGCTATATCTCCCTAACTGAACACTGGGTAAATGTAGTGGCGGCTGGGCCCCAGGCGGAGAGTTCTTTGGCGCACGTCCTTCCGCCACCAAGGATCACAGGGCATCATTCTTTGCCTCCTGTAGCCTCCTCCTCCTACTCGGCTTCCTCCTCCTCCTCCTCTGCTTCCACCAGCTCATCCAGTCAGCCACACACCTTCACCACCAACTTCAGCACAGCCCGGGGTAACGCCAGCAGGCCATTCTGAAACTCATATGTTTGGGGGACAGGCCCCACACCGCGCAGGAGTTGTGGCGGGGTATTGAACAACAGACCGACCAGTGGTTGCTGCCGGTGGGCCTCAAGCCCGGCCTGGTGGTGTGCCATAATGGGCGAAATCTCGTGGCAGCTCTGGGACTAGCCGGTTTGACGCACATCCCTTGCCTGGCGCATGTGCTGAATTTGGTGGTGCAAAAGTTTATTCACAACTACCCAGACATGTCAGAGCTGCTGCATAAAGTGCGCGCTTCCGGCGTTCACATCCTGCCGCTGCTCGCCTGTCAGCGCTACAGTGGAACTTCGGCCTTCCCGCTCACCGCCTAATATGCGACGTGCCCACCCGGTGGAAATCCACCTTGCACATGCTGGAGAGACTGTGCGAGCAGCAGCAGGCCATAGTGGAGTTTCAGCTGCAGCACGCACGGGTCAGTCGCACTGCGGAACAGCACCACTTCACCACTAATGATTGGGCCTCCATGCGAGACCTGTGTGCCCTGTTGCGCTGTTTAGAGTACGCCACCAACATGGCCAGTGGCGATGCCTCTGTTATCAGCGTGACGATACCAATTCTATGTCTCCTAGAGAAAAACGTTTAGGGCGATGATGGAAGAGGAGGTGGGCCAGGGCTAGGAGGAGGAGGATGACGGGTCGTTTTTTAGCACTTTCAGGCCAGTCTGTTAGAAGTGGCTCAGAGGGAGGTTTTTTGCAACAGCAGAGGGCAGGTACAAATGTGGCCAGCCAGGGACCACTACTGGAGGACGAGGAGGATGAGGAGGAGGTGGAGGAGGATGAGGATGAAGCAGGTTCACAGCGGGGTGGCACCCAGCACAGCGCAGGCACATCCCTGGTGCGTGGCTGGGGGGATACAGAAGATGATGACGATACGCCTCCCACAGAGGACAGCTTGTCCTTACCTCTGGGAAGCCTGGCACACATGAGCGATTACATGCTGCAGTGCCTGCGCAACGACAGCAGAGTTGCCCACATTTTAACGTGTGCTGACTACTGGGTGGCCACCCTGCTGGATCCACGGTACAAAGACAATGTGCCCACTTTACTTCCTGCACTGGAGCGTGATAGGAAGATGCGCGAGTACAAGCGCACACTGGTGGACGCGCTCCGGAGAGCATTCCCAACTGTCACAGGGGAACCGGTGGAAGGCCATGGCCAAGGCAGAGGAGGAGCTAGAGGTCGCCCACGCAGCAGTGTCACGGCCAGCTCCTCTGAGGGCAGGGTTAGCATGGCAGAAATGTGGAAAAGTTTTGTCTCCACGCCACAGCTAACTGCCCCACCACCTGATACGGAACGTGTTAGCAGGAGGCAACATTTCACTAACATGGTTGAACAGTACATCTGCACACAACTCCACGTACTGACGGATGGTTCGGCCCCATTCAACTTCTGGGTTTCCAAATTGTCCACGTGGCCAGAATTAGCATGTTATGCCTTGGAGGTGCTGGCCTGCCCGGCGGCCAGCATTTTATCTGAGCGTGTATTCAGCACGGCAGGGCGTCATTACTGACAAACGCAGCCGCCTGTCCGCAGCCAACGTGGACAAGCTGACGTTTATAAAAATGAACCAGGCATGGATCCCACAAGACCTGACCCTCCCTTGTGCAGAGTAGTCCTTAATAACTGCCTTAAACCATGTTGTCTTGTACTCCTGGCCACTTCTTCATTGAAAAATCAATTTTTGAAATTAAGTAGGATCTTGGGGTGCAACCCAGAGTTGAATGAACCTTCCGTCTGTCTGGGTGCCGGGGCCAAAGTACATGAAAGTGTCCTTCTCCTGTGCTGGGTGATATGAATGTTATACTTGTGCTGTCTGACATGTCTCCTTTGTGTGGGTGCAGGGGCCAAAGTTACTGAAAGCGGTCTTCTCCTGTGGTGGCTGATATAAATGCCTGATTCACTGCTGTGGGACCTCTCTCCTCTTTCTGGGTGCAGGGGTCAAAGAAACAAAAGGTGGCCTACTACTGTGGTGGTTGACATGATGCCTGATTCTCTGCTGTGGGACCTCTCTCCTCTTTCTGGGTGCAGGGGTCAAAGTCTCTAAAGTGCCCTTCTCCTGTGGTGGTTGATGGGAAACTGATGCTTGTGCTATCTGACCTGTCTCCTCTGTGTCGGTGCTAAGGCCTAAGTCACTGAAAGCGGCCTTCTCCTGTTCTGGCTGATATAAATGCCTGATTCTCTGCTGTGGGACCTCTCTCCTCCGTGTGGCTGCAGGGGTCAAAGTCTCTGAAAGTGCCATTCTCCTGTGGTGGTTGATGTGAAACTGATGCTTGTGCTATCTGACCTGTCTCCTCTGTGTCGGTGCTAAGGCCTAAGTCACTGAAAGCGGCCTTCTCCTGTTCTGGCTGATATAAATGCCTGATTCTCTGCTGTGGGACCTCTCTCCTCCGTGTGGCTGCAGGGGTCAAAGTCTCTGAAAGTGCCATTCTCCTGTGGTGGTTGATGTGAAACTGATGCTTGTGCTATCTGACCTGTCTCCTCTGTGTCGGTGCTAAGGCCTAAGTCACTGAAAGCGGCCTTCTCCTGTGCTGGCTGATATAAATGCCTGAATCTCTGCTGTGGGACCTCTCCTCTTTCTGGGTGCAGGGGTCAAAGTCTCTAAAAGTGCCCTTCTCCTGTGGTGGTTGATGTGAAACTGATGCTTGTGCTATCTGACCTGTCTCCTGTGTCGGTGCTAAGGCCTAAGTCACTGAAAGCGGCCTTCTCCTGTGCTGGCTGATATAAATGCCTGAATCTATGCTGTGGGACCTCTCTCCTCTTTCTGGGTGCAGGGGTCAAAGTCTCTAAAAGTGCCCTTCTCCTGTGGTGGTTGATGTCAAACTGATGCTTGTGCTATCTGACCTGTCTCCTCTGTGTCGGTGCTAAGGCCTAAGTCACTGAAAGCGGCCTTCTCCTGTGCTGGCTGATATAAATGCCTGAATCTCTGCTGTGGGACCTCTCTCCTCTTTCTGGGTGCTGGGGTCAAAGTCTCTAAAAGTGCCCTTCTCCTGTGGTGGTTGATTTGAAACTGATGCTTGTGCTATTTGACCTGTCTCCTCTGTGTCGGTGCTAAGGCCTAAGTCACTGAAAGCGGCCTTCTCCTGTGCTGGCTGATATAAATGCCTGAATCTCTGCTGTGGGACCTCTCTCCTCTTTCTGGGTGCAGGGGTCAAAGTCTCTAAAAGTGCCCTTCTCCTGTGGTGGTTGATGTGAAACTGATGCTTGTGCTATCTGACCTGTCTCCTCTGTGTCGGTGCTAAGGCCTAAGTCACTGAAAGCGGCCTTCTCCTGTGCTGGCTGATATAAATGCCTGAATCTCTGCTGTGGGACCTCTCTCCTCTTTCTGGGTGCAGGGTCAAAGTCTCTAAAAGTGCCCTTCTCCTGTGGTGGTTGATGTGAAACTGATGCTTGTGCTATCTGACCTGTCTCCTCTGTGTCGGTGCTAAGGCCTAAGTCACTGAAAGCGGCTTTCTCCTGTGCTGGCTGATATAAATGCCTGAATCTCTGCTGTGGGACCTCTCTCCTCTTTCTGGGTGCAGGGGTCAAAGTCTCTAAAAGTGCCCTACTCCTGTGGTGGTTGATGTGAAACTGATGCTTGTGCTATCTGACCTGTCTCCTCTGTGTCAGTGCTAAGGCCTAAGTCACTGAAAGCGGCCTTCTCCTGTGCTGGCTGATATAAATGCCTGAATCTCTGCTGTGGGACCTCTCTCCTCTTTCTGGGTGCAGGGGTCAAAGTCTCTAAAAGTGCCCTTCTCCTGTGGTGGTTGATGTGAAACTGATGCTTGTGCTATCTGACCTGTCTCCTCTGTGTCGGTGCTAAGGCCTAAGTCACTGAAAGCGGCCTTCTCCTGTTCTGGCTGATATAAATGCCTGAATCTCTGCTGTGGGACCTCTCTCCTCTGTCTGGGTGCAGGGGTAAAAGTCTCTCAAAGTGGCCTTCTCTTGTGCTGGGTGATGTGAAGCTGGTGTTTGTGCCATCTGACATGGTTGCCGGGGTCCCATTAAAGGTGGCCTACACCTGTGGTGGGTGATCTAAATGCATGATTCCCTGTTGTGAAAACCTCTCTCCTCCGTCTGGGTGCAGGGGTCAAAGTCTCTCAAAGTGGCCTTCTCTTGTGGTGGTTGATGTGAAACTGATGCTTGTGCTATCTGACCTGTCTCCTCTGTGTCGGTGCTAAGGCCTAAGTCACTGAAAGCGGCCTTCTCCTGTGCTGGCTGATATAAATGCCTGAATCTCTGCTGTGGGACCTCTCTCCTCTTTCTGGGTGCAGGGGTCAAAGTCTCTAAAAGTGCCCTTCTCCTGTGGTGGTTGATGTGAAACTGATGCTTGTGCTATCTGACCTGTCTCCTCTGTGTCGGTGCTAAGGCCTAAGTCACTGAAAGCGGCCTTCTCCTGTTCTGGCTGATATAAATGCCTGATTCTCTGCTGTGGGACCTCTCTCCTCCGTGTGGCTGCAGGGGTCAAAGTCTCTGAAAGTGCCATTCTCCTGTGGTGGTTGATGTGAAACTGATGCTTGTGCTATCTGACCTGTCTCCTCTGTGTCGGTGCTAAGGCCTAAGTCACTGAAAGCGGCCTTCTCCTGTTCTGGCTGATATAAATGCCTGATTCTCTGCTGTGGGACCTCTCTCCTCCGTGTGGCTGCAGGGGTCAAAGTCTCTGAAAGTGCCATTCTCCTGTGGTGGTTGATGTGAAACTGATGCTTGTGCTATCTGACCTGTCTCCTCTGTGTCGGTGCTAAGGCCTAAGTCACTGAAAGCGGCCTTCTCCTGTTCTGGCTGATATAAATGCCTGATTCTCTGCTGTGGGACCTCTCTCCTCCGTGTGGCTGCAGGGGTCAAAGTCTCTGAAAGTGCCATTCTCCTGTGGTGGTTGATGTGAAACTGATGCTTGTGCTATCTGACCTGTCTCCTCTGTGTCGGTGCTAAGGCCTAAGTCACTGAAAGCGGCCTTCTCCTGTGCTGGCTGATATAAATGCCTGAATCTCTGCTGTGGGACCTCTCTCCTCTTTCTGGGTGCAGGGTCAAAGTCTCTAAAAGTGCCCTTCTCCTGTGGTGGTTGATGTGAAACTGATGCTTGTGCTATCTGACCTGTCTCCTCTGTTTCGGTGCTAAGGCCTAAGTCACTGAAAGCGGCCTTCTCCTGTGCTGGCTGATATAAATGCCTGAATCTCTGCTGTGGGACCTCTCTCCTCTTTCTGGGTGCAGGGGTCAAAGTCTCTAAAAGTGCCCTTCTCCTGTGGTGGTTGATGTGAAACTGATGCTTGTGCTATCTGACCTGTCTCCTCTGTGTCGGTGCTAAGGCCTAAGTCACTGAAAGCGGCCTTCTCCTGTTCTGGCTCATATAAATGCCTGAATCTCTGCTGTGGGACCTCTCTCCTCCGTCTGGGTGCAGGGGTAAAAGTCTCTCAAAGTGGCCTTCTCTTGTGCTGGGTGATGTGAAGCTGATGTTTGTGCCATCTGACATGGCTGCCGGGTCCCATTAAAAGGTGGCCTACTCCTGTGGTGGGTGATCTAAATGCATGATTCTCTGTTGTGAAAACCTCTCTCCTCCGTCTGGGTGCAGGGGTCAAAGTCTCTTAAAGTGGCCTTCTCTTGTGCTGGGTGATGTGAAGCTGATGTTTGTGCCATCTGACATGGTTGCCGGGGTCCCATTAAATGGTGGCCTACTCCTGTGGTGGGTGATCTAAATGCATGATTCTCTGTTGTGAAAACCTCTCTCCTCCGTCTGGGTGCAGGGTCAAAGTCTCTCAAAGTGGCCTTCTCTTGTGCTGGGTGATGTGAAGCTGATGTTTGTGCCATCTGACATGGTTGCTGGGGTCCCATTAAATGGTGGCCTACTCCTGTGGTGGGTGATCTAAATGCATGATTCTCTGCTGTGAAAACCTCTCTCCTCTGTCTGGGTGCTGGTCCAAAATAAATGAGAGTGGCCTTCTCCGGTGGGGGGTTGATATGACGCATGATTCCTTGATGTGGACCTCTCTCCTCTGTCTGGGTGCTGGTCCAAAATACATGAGAATGGCCTTCTCCGGTGGTGGTTGATATGACGCATGATTCCTTGCTGGGGACCTGTATCCTCTGTCTGGGTGCTGGGCCGAAATAAATGAGAGTGGCCTTCTCCGTTGGTGGTTGATATGAGGCATGATTCCTTGCTGTGGGACCTATCTCCTCTGTCTGAGTGCTGGACCAAAATAAATGAGAGTGGCCTTCTCCGGTGGGGGTTGATATGACGCCTTATTCGTTGATGTGGGACCTGTATCCTCTGCCTGGGTGCTGGTCCCAAATAAATGAGAGTGGCCTTCTCCAGTGGTGGATGATATGACGCCTTATTCCTTGCTGTGGGACCTGTATCCTCTGCCTGGGTGCTGGTCTCAAATAAATGAGAGTGGCCTTCTCCAGTGGTGGATGATATGACGCATGATTCCTTGCTGTGGGACCTCTCTCCAATTGATATTGGTTAATTCTTATTTATTTTATTTTATTTTAATTCATTTCCCTGTCTACATTTGTGTGCAGGGATTTACCTACATTTTGCTGCCTTTTGCAGCCCTCTAGCCCTTTCCGGGAGTCTTTTACAGGCTTTTAGTGCCCAAAGTTCGGGTCCCCATTGACTTCTATGGGGTTCGGGTTCGGGATGAAGTTCGGGTTGAGTTCGGATAACGAACCCGGACATTTTCCGGAAGTTCGGCCGAACCTCTCGAACCCGAACATCCAGGTGTTCGCTCATCTCTAATCATAATGGAAACCTGGATACTATTATCTTCTGACCATACATTGTGACATAAATTAGGAATCCTGGATACTACCATCAGCTGACCATACATTGTGACATAATAATGGAATCCTGGATATTATCATCTGCTGATGATACATTGTGACATCATAATGGAAACCTGGATACCATCATCTGCTGACCATACACTGTGACATCACAAAGTAATTCTGGATATCATCATCTGCTGACCATACATTGTGACATCATAATGGAATCCTGGATACCATCATCTTCTGACCATACATTGTGACATCATAATGGAATCCTGGATACCATCATCTACTGATCATACATTGTGACATCATAATGGAAACCTGGATACTATTATCTTCTGACCATACATTGTGACATCATAATGGAATCCTGGATACTATTATCTGCTGACCATACATTGTGACATCATAATGGAATTCTGGTTACTATTATCTGCTGAACGTACATTGTGACATCATAATCGAATCCTGGATACTATTATCTGCTGACCATACATTGTGACATCATAATGGAATCCTGGATACTATTATCTGCTGACCATACATTGTGACATCATAATGGAATCCTGGATACCATCATCTACTGACCATACATTGTGACATCATAATGGAAACCTGGATACTATAATCTTCTGACCATACATGGTGACATCATAATGGAATCCTGGATATTATCATCTGCGGACCATACATTGTGACATCATAATGGAATTCTGGATACTATTATCTCCTGACAATTCATTGTGACTTCATAATGGAATCCTGGATACTATAATCTGCTGACCATACATTGTGACATCATAATGGAATCCTGGATACCATCATCTACTGATTATACCTTGAGACATCATAATGGAAACCTGGATACCATTATCAACTGACCATACATTGTGACATCATAATGGAAACCTGGATTCTCTTATCTTCTGACCATACATTGTGACATCATAATTGAATCCTGGATATTATCATCTGGTGACAATACATTTTGACATCATAATGGAATCCTGGATACCATCATCTACTGACCGTACATTGTGACATCATAATGGAAACCTGGATACCATCATCTACTGACCATACATTGTGACATCATAATGGAAACCTGCATACTATTATCTGCTGACCATACATTGTGACATCAAAATGGAATCCTGGATATTATCATCTGATGACAATACATTGTGACATCATAATGGAATCCTGGATACTCTTATCTGCTGACCATACATTGTGACATCATAATGGAATCCTGGATACCATCATCTACTGACCATACATTTTGACATCATAATTGAAACCTGGATACCATCATCTACTGATCATACATTATGACATCATAATGGAGACCTGGATACTATTGTCTGCTGACCATTGTGACATCATAATGGAATCCTGGATTCTATCATCTGCAGATCATACAGTGTGACATCATAATGGAATGCTGGATACTATTATCTGCTGACCATACATTGTGACATCAATTAGGAATCCTGGATACTATCATCAGCTGACCATACATTGTGACATAATAATGGAATCCTGGATATTATCATCTGCTGACCATACACTGTGACATCAAAATGGAATTCTGCATACTATTATCTGATGCCCATACATTGTAACATAATAATGGGATCCTGGATACTATCATATGCTGACGATACATTGTGACATCATAATGGAAACCTGGATACCATCATCTGCTGACCATACACTGTGACATCACAAAGTAATTCTGGATACCATCATCTGCTGACCATACATTGTGACATCATAATGGAATCCTGGATACCATCATCTTCTGACCATACATTGTGACATCATAATGGAATCCTGGATACTATTATCTGCTGACCATACATTGTGACATCATAATGGAATTCTGGATACTATTATCTGCTGAACGTACATTGTGACATCATAATCGAATCCTGGATACTATTATCTGCTGACCATACATTGTGACATCATAATGGAATCCTGGATACTATTATCTGCTGACCATACATTGTGACATCATAATGGAATCCTGGATATTATCATCTGCTGACTATACATTGTGACATCATAATGGAATCCTGGATACTATTATCTTCTGACCATACATTGTGACATCATAATGGAATCCTGGATACCATCATCTACTGACCATACATTGTGACATCATAATGGAATCCTGGATACTATTATCTTCTGACCATACATTGTGACATCATAATGGAATCCTGGATACCATCATCTACTGACCATACATTGTGACATCATAATGGAAACCTGGATACTATTATCTTCTGACCATACATTGTGACATAATAATGGAATCCTGGATATTATCATCTGCTGACCATACATTGTGACATCATAATGGAAACTTGGATACCATCATCTACTGACCATACATTGTGACATTATAATGGAAACCTGGACACTATTATCTGCTGACCATACATTGTGACATCATAATGGAATCCTGGATATTATCATCTGCTGACCATACATTGTGACATCATAATGGAATCCTGGATACTATTATCTTCTGACCATACATTGTGACATCATAATGGAATCCTGGATACCATCATCTACTGACCATACATTGTGACATCATAATGGAATCCTGGATACTATTATCTTCTGACCATACATTGTGACATCATAATGGAATCCTGGATACCATCATCTACTGACCATACATTGTGACATCATAATGGAAACCTGGATACTATTATCTTCTGACCATACATTGTGACATAATAATGGAATCCTGGATATTATCATCTGCTGACCATACATTGTGACATCATAATGGAAACTTGGATACCATCATCTACTGACCATACATTGTGACATTATAATGGAAACCTGGACACTATTATCTGCTGACCATACATTGTGACATCATAATGGAATCCTGGATATTATCATCTGCTGACCATACATTGTGACATCATAATGGAATCCTGGATACCATCATCTACTGACCATACATTGTGACATCATAATGGAAACCTAGATACCATGATCTACTGACCATATATTGTGACATCATAATGGAAACCTATATACTATTATCTTCTGACCATACATTGTGACATCATAATGGAATCCTGTATATTATCATCTGCTGACCATACATTGTGACATCATAATGGAATCCTGGATACTATTATCTGCTGACCATACATTGTGACATCATAATGGAATCCTTGATACCATCATCTTCTGACCATACATTGTGACATCATAATGGAAACCTGGATACCATCATCTACTGACCATACATTGTGACATCATAATGGAAACATGGATACTATTATCTTCTGACCATACATTGTGACATCATAATGGAATTCTGGATACCATCATCTACTGACCATACATTGTGACATCATAATGGAAACCTGGATCCTATTATCTTCTGACCATACATTGTGACATAATAATGGAATCCTGGATATTATCATCTGCTGACCATACATTGTGACATCATAATGGAATTCTGGATACTATTATCTGCTGAACGTACATTGTGAAATCATAATGGAATCCTGGATACTATTATCTGCTGACCATACATTGTGACATCATTATGGAATCCTGGATACAATTATCTGCTGACCATACATTGTGACATCATAATGGAATCCTAGATACCATCATCTACTGACCATACATTGTGACATCATAATGGAAACCTGGATACCATGATCTTCTGACCATACATTGTGACATCATAATGGAAACCTATATACTATTATCTTCTGACCATACATTGTGACATCATAATGGAATCCTGGATATTATCATCTGCTGACCATACATTGTGACATAATAATGGGATCCTGGATACTATCATCTGCTGACCATACATTGTGACATCATAATGGAATCTTAGATACCATCATCTTCTGACCATACATTGTGACATCATAATGGAAACCTGGATACCATCATCTACTGACCATACATTGTGACATCATAATGGAATCCTGGATACCATCATCTACTGACCATACATTGTGACATCATAATGGAAACCTGGATACTATTATCTGCTGACCATACATTGTGACATCATAATGGAATCCTGGATACTATTATCTGCTGACCATACATTGTGACATCATAATGGAATCCTGGATACTATTATCTGCTGACCATACATTGTGACATCATAATGGAATCCTGGATACCATCATCTACTGACCATACATTGTGACATCATAATGGAAACCTGGATACCATCCTCTACTGACCATACATTGTGACATCATAATGGAAACTTAGATACCATCATCTACTGGCCATACATTGTGACATCATAATGGAAACCTGGACACTATTTTCTGCTGACCATACATTGTGACATCATAATGGAATCCTGGATATTATCATCTGCTGACCATACATTGTGACATTATAATGGAATCCTGGAAACCATCATCTACTGACCATACATTGTGAAATCATAATGGAAACCTGGATACCATCATCTACTGACCATACATTGTGACATCATAATGGAAACCTGGATACTTTTATCTTCTGACCACACATTGTGACATCATAATGGAATACTGGATACTATTATCTGCTGACCATACATTGTAACATCATAATGGAAACCTGGATACGATCATCTGCTGACCATACATTGTGACATCATAATGGAATCCTTGATACCATCATCTACTGACCACACATTGTGACATCATAATGGAAACCTAGATACCATGATCTACTGACCATACATTGTGACATCATAATGGAATCCTGGATATTATCATCTGCTGACCATACATTGTGACATCATAATGGAATCCTGGAAACCATCATCTACTGACCATACATTGTGAAATCATAATGGAAACCTGGATACCATCATCTACTGACCATACATTGTGACATCATAATGGAAACCTGGATACCATTATCTACTGACCATACATTGTGACATCATAATGGAAACCTGGATACTCTTATCTACTGACCATACATTGTGACATCATAATTGAATCCTGGATATTATCATCTGGTGACCATACATTGTGACATCATAATGGAATCCTGGATACTATTATCTGCTGACCATACATTGTGACATCATAATGGAATCCTTGATACCATCATCTTCTGACCATACATTGTGACATCATAATGGAAACCTGGATACCATCATCAACTGACCATACATTGTGACATCATAATGGAAACATGGATACTATTATCTTCTGACCAAACATTGTGACATCATAATGGAATCCTGGATACCATCATCTACTGACCATACATTGTGACATCATAATGGAAACCTGGATACTATTATCTTCTGACCATACATTGTGACATCATAATGGAATTCTGGATACTATTATCTGCTGAACGTACCTTGTGACATCATAATGGAATCCTGGATACTATTATCTGCTGACCATACATTGTGACATCATAATGGAATCCTGGATACCATCATCTTCTGACCATACATTGTGACATCATAATGGAATCCTGGATACTATAATCTGCCGACCATACATTGTGACATCATAATGGAATTCTGGATACTATTATCTACTGAACGTACATTGTGACATCATAATCGAATCCTGGATACTATTATCTGCTGACCATACATTGTGACATCATAATGGAATTCTGGATACTATTATCTACTGAACGTACATTGTGACATCATAATCGAATCCTGGATACTATTATCTGCTGACCATACATTGTGACATCATAATGGAATCCTGGATACTATTATCTGCTGACCATACATTGTGACATCATAATGGAATCCTGGATACTATTATCTTCTGACCATACATTGTGACATCATAATGGAATCCTGGATACCATCATGTACTGACCATACATTGTGACATAATAATGGAAACCTGGATACTATTATCTTCTGACCATACATTGTGACATCATAATGGAATCCTGGATACCATCATCTACTGACCCTACATTGTGACATCATAATGGAAACCTGGATACTATTATCTTCTGACCACACATTGTGACATCATAATGGAATCCTGGAAATTATCATCTGCTGACCATACATTTTGACATCATAATGGAATCCTGGATACTATTATCTGCGGACCATGCATTGTGACATCATAATGGAATCCAGGATACCATCATCTACTGACCATACATTGTGATATCATAATGGAAACCTGGATACTATTATCTGCTGACCATACATTGTGACATCATAATGGAATCCTGGATATTATCATCTGCTGACCATACATTGTCACATCATAATGGAATCCTGTATACTATTATCTTCTGACCATACATTGTGACATCATAATGGAATCCTGGATACCATCATCTACTGACCATACATTGTGACATCATAATGGAAACCTGGATACGATAATCTTCTGACCATAAATTGTGACATCATAATGGAATCCTGGATACTATTATCTGCTGACCATACATTGTGACATCATAATGGAATCCTGGATACCATCATCTACTGACCATACATAGTGACATCATAATGGAAACCTGGATACCATCATCTACTGACCATACATTGTGACATCATAATAGAAACCTGGATACTATTATCTTCTGACCATACATTGTGACATCATAATGGAATCCTGGATATTATCATCTGCTGACCAAACATTGTGACATCATAATGGAATCCTGGATATTATTATCTGCTGACCATACATTGTGACATCATAATGGAATCCTGGATACCATCATCTACTGACCATACATTGTGACATCATAATGGAAACCTAGATACTATTATCTTCTGACCATACATTGTGACATCATAATGGAATCCTGGATATTTTCATCTGCTGACCATACATTGTGACATCATAATGGAAACTTGGATACCATCATCTACTGACCATACATTGTGACATTATAATGGAAACCTGGACACTATAATCTGCTGACCATACATTGTGACATCATAATGGAATCCTGTATATTATCATCTGCTGACCATACATTGTGACATCATAATGGAATCCTGGATACTATTATCTGCTGATTATACATTGTGACATCATAATGGAATCCTTGATACCATCATCTTCTGACCGTACATTGTGACATCATAATGGAAAACTGGATAACATCATCTACTGACCATACACTGTGACATCATAATGGAAACATGGATACTATTATCTTCTGACCATACATTGTGACATCATAATGGAATCCTGGATACCATCATCTACTGACCATACATTGTGACATCATAATGGAAACCTGGATACTATTATCTGCTGACCATACTTTGTGACATCATAACGGAATTCTGGATACTATTATCTGCAAAACGTACATTGTGACATCATAATGGAATCCTGGATACTATTATCTGCTGACCATACATTGTGACATCATTATGGAATCCTGGATACTATTATCTGCTGACCATACATTGTGTCATCATAATGGAATCCTGGATACCATCATCTACTGACCATACATTGTGACATCATAATGGAAACCTGGATACCATGATCTACTGACCATACATTGTGACATCATAATGGAAACCTATATACTATTATCTTCTAACCATACATTGTGACATAATAATGGAATCCTGGATACCATCATCTACTGACCATACATTGTGACATCATAATGGAATTCTGGATACTATTATCTGCTGAACGTACATTGTGACATCATAATCGAATTCTGGATACTATTATCTGCTGACCATACATTGTGACATCATAATGGAATCCTCGATACTATTATCTGCTGACCATACATTGTGACATCATAATGGAATCCTGGATACCATAATCTACTGACCATACATTGTGACATCATAATGGAAACCTGGATACCATCATCTACTGACCATACATTGCGACATCATATTGGAAACCTGGATACTATTATCTTCTGACCATACATTGTGACATCATAATGGAATCCTAGATACTATTATCTGCTGAACGTACATTGTGACATCATAATCGAATCCTATATACTATTATCTGCTGACCATACATTGTGACGTCATAATGGAATCCTGGATACCATCATCTTCTGACTATACATTGTGACATCATAATGGAAACCTGGATACCAGCATCTACTGACCATACATTGTGACATCATAATGGAAACATGGATACTATTATCTTCTGACCATACATTGTGACATCATAATGGAATACTGGATATCATCATCTACTGACCATACATTGTGACATCATAATGTAATCCTGGATACTATTATCTGCTGACCATACATTGTGACATCATAATGGAATCCTGGATACCATTATCTACTGACCATACATTGTGACATCATAATGGAAACCTGGATACCATCATCTACTGACCATACATTGTGACATCATAATGGAAACCTGGATACTATTATCTGCTGAACTTACATTGTGACATCATAATCGAATCCTGGATACTATTATCTGCTGACCATACATTGTGACATCATAATGTAATCCTGGATACTATTATCTGCTGACCATACATTGTGACATCATAATGGAATCCTGGATACCATTATCTACTGACCATACATTGTGACATCATAATGGAAACCTGGATACCATCATCTACTGACAATACATTGTGACATCATAATCGAAACTTGGATACTATAATCTTCTGACCATACATGGTGACATCATAATGGAATCCTGGATATTATCATCTGCGGACCATACATTGTGACATCATAATGGAATCCTGGATACTATTATTTGCTGACAATTCATTGTGACTTCATAATGGAATCCTGGATACTATAATCTGCTGACCATACATTGTGACATCATAATTCAATCATGGATATTATCATCTGGTGACAATACATTTTGACATCATAATGGAATCCTGGATACTATTATCTTCTGACCATACATTGTGACATCATAATGGAATCCTGGATATTATCATCTGCTGACCATACATTGTGACATCATAATGGAATCCTGGATACTCTTATCTGCTGACCATACATTGTGACATCATAATGGAATCCTGGATACCATCATCTTCTGACCATACATTGTGACATCATAATGGAATCCAGGATACCATCATCTACTGACCATACATTGAGACATCATAATGGAAACCTGGATACTATTATCTTCTGACCATACATTGTGACATCATAATGGAATACTGGATACCATCATCTACTGACCATACATTGTGAAATCATAATGGAAACCTGGATACTATTATCTTCTGACCATACATTGTGACATCATAATGAAAACCTGGATACTATTATCTGCTGAACTTACATTGTAACATCATAATCGAATCCTGTATACTATTATCTTCTGACCATACATTGTGACATCATAATGGAATCCTGGATACCATCATCTACTGACCATACATTGTGATATCATAATGGAAACCTGGATACTATTATCTGCTGACCATACATTGTGACATCATAATGGAATCCTGGATATTATCATCTGCTGACCATACATTGTCACATCATAATGGAATCCTGTATACTATTATCTTCTGACCATACATTGTGACATCATAATGGAATCCTGGATACCATCATCTACTGACCATACATTGTGACATCATAATGGAAACCTGGATACGATAATCTTCTGACCATAAATTGTGACATCATAATGGAATCCTGGATACTATTATCTGCTGACCATACATTGTGACATCATAATGGAATCCTGGATGCCATCATCTACTGACCATACATAGTGACATCATAATGGAAACCTGGATACCATCATCTACTGACCATACATTGTGACATCATAATAGAAACCTGGATACTATTATCTTCTGACCATACATTGTGACATCATAATGGAATCCTGGATATTATCATCTGCTGACCATACATTGTGACATCATAATGGAATCCTGGATATTATTATCTGCTGACCATACATTGTGACATCATAATGGAATCCTGGATACCATCATCTACTGACCATACATTGTGACATCATAATGGAAACCTAGATACTATTATCTTCTGACCATACATTGTGACATCATAATGGAATCCTGGATATTTTCATCTGCTGACCATACATTGTGACATCATAATGGAAACTTGGATACCATCATCTACTGACCATACATTGTGACATTATAATGGAAACCTGGACACTATAATCTGCTGACCATACATTGTGACATCATAATGGAATCCTGTATATTATCATCTGCTGACCATACATTGTGACATCATAATGGAATCCTGGATACTATTATCTGCTGATTATACATTGTGACATCATAATGGAATCCTTGATACCATCATCTTCTGACCGTACATTGTGACATCATAATGGAAAACTGGATAACATCATCTACTGACCATACACTGTGACATCATAATGGAAACATGGATACTATTATCTTCTGACCATACATTGTGACATCATAATGGAATCCTGGATACCATCATCTACTGACCATACATTGTGACATCATAATTGAAACCTGGATACTATTATCTGCTGACCATACTTTGTGACATCATAACGGAATTCTGGATACTATTATCTGCAAAACGTACATTGTGACATCATAATGGAATCCTGGATACTATTATCTGCTGACCATACATTGTGACATCATTATGGAATCCTGGATACTATTATCTGCTGACCATACATTGTGACATCATAATGGAATCCTGGATACCATCATCTACTGACCATACATTGTGACATCATAATGGAAACCTGGATACCATGATCTACTGACCATACATTGTGACATCATAATGGAAACCTATATACTATTATCTTCTAACCATACATTGTGACATAATAATGGAATCCTGGATACCATCATCTACTGACCATACATTGTGACATCATAATGGAATTCTGGATACTATTATCTGCTGAACGTACATTGTGACATCATAATCGAATTCTGGATACTATTATCTGCTGACCATACATTGTGACATCATAATGGAATCCTCGATACTATTATCTGCTGACCATACATTGTGACATCATAATGGAATCCTGGATACCATAATCTACTGACCATACATTGTGACATCATAATGGAAACCTGGATACCATCATCTACTGACCATACATTGCGACATCATATTGGAAACCTGGATACTATTATCTTCTGACCATACATTGTGACATCATAATGGAATCCTAGATACTATTATCTGCTGAACGTACATTGTGACATCATAATCGAATCCTATATACTATTATCTGCTGACCATACATTGTGACGTCATAATGGAATCCTGGATACCATCATCTTCTGACTATACATTGTGACATCATAATGGAAACCTGGATACCAGCATCTACTGACCATACATTGTGACATCATAATGGAAACATGGATACTATTATCTTCTGACCATACATTGTGACATCATAATGGAATACTGGATATCATCATCTACTGACCATACATTGTGACATCATAATGTAATCCTGGATACTATTATCTGCTGACCATACATTGTGACATCATAATGGAATCCTGGATACCATTATCTACTGACCATACATTGTGACATCATAATGGAAACCTGGATACCATCATCTACTGACCATACATTGTGACATCATAATGGAAACCTGGATACTATTATCTGCTGAACTTACATTGTGACATCATAATCGAATCCTGGATACTATTATCTGCTGACCATACATTGTGACATCATAATGTAATCCTGGATACTATTATCTGCTGACCATACATTGTGACATCATAATGGAATCCTGGATACCATTATCTACTGACCATACATTGTGACATCATAATGGAAACCTGGATACTATTATCTTCTGACCATACATTGTGACATCATAATGGAATCCTGGATACCATCATCTACTGACCATACATTGTGACATCATAATGGAAACCTGGATACTATTATCTTCTGACCATACATTGTGACATCATAATGGAATCCTGGATATTATCATCTGCTGACCATACATTGTGACATCATAATGGAATCCTGGATACTATTATCTGCTGACTATACATTGTGACATCATAATGGAATCCTTGATACCATCATCTTCTGACCATACATTGTGACATCATAATGGAAAACTGGATAACATCATCTACTGACCATACATTGTGACATCATAATGGAAACATGGATACTATTATCTTCTGACCATACATTGTGACATCATAATGGAATCCTGGATACCATCATCTACTGACCATACATTGTGACATCATAATGGAAACCTGGATACTATTATCTGCTGACCATACATTGTGACATCATAATGGAATTCTGGATACTATTATCTGCTGAACATACATTGTGACATCATAATGGAATCCTGGATACTATTATCTGCTGACCATACATTGTGACATCATTATGGAATCCTGGATACTATTATCTGCTGACCATACATTGTGACATCATAATGGAATCCTGGATACCATCATCTACTGACCATACATTGTGACATCATAATGGAAACCTGGATACCATGATCTACTGACCATACATTGTGACATCATAATGGAAACCTATATACTATTATCTTCTGACCATACATTGTGACATCATAATGGAATCCTGGATACCATCATCTACTGACCATACATTGTGACATCATAATGGAATCCTGGATACTATTATCTGCTGACCATACATTGTGACATCATAATGGAATCCTGGATACTATTATCTGCTGACCATACATTGTGACATCATAATGGAATCCTCGATACTATTATCTGCTGACCATACATTGTGACATCATAATGGAATCCTGGATACCATAATCTACTGACCATACATTGTGACATCATAATGGAAACCTGGATACCATCATCTACTGACCATACATTGTGACATCATAATGGAAACCTGGATACTATTATCTTCTGACCATACATTGTGACATCATAATGGAATCCTGGATACTATTATCTGCTGACCATACATTGTGACATCATAATCGAATCCTGGATACTATTATCTGCTGACCATACATTGTGACATCATAATGGAATCCTGGATACCATCATCTTCTGACCATACATTGTGACATCATAATGGAAACCTGGATACCAGCATCTACTGACCATACATTGTGACATCATAATGGAAACATGGATACTATTATCTTCTGACCATACATTGTGACATCATAATGGAATACTGGATATCATCATCTACTGACCATACATTGTGACATCATAATGTAATCCTGGATACTATTATCTGCTGACCATACATTGTGACATCATAATGGAATCCTGGATACCATTATCTACTGACCATACATTGTGACATCATAATGGAAACCTGGATACCATCATCTACTGACCATACATTGTGACATCATAATGGAAACCTGGATACTATTATCTGCTGAACTTACATTGTGACATCATAATCGAATCCTGGATACTATTATCTGCTGACCATACATTGTGACATCATAATGTAATCCTGGATACTATTATCTGCTGACCATACATTGTGACATCATAATGGAATCCTGGATACCATTATCTACTGACCATACATTGTGACATCATAATGGAAACCTGGATACCATCATCTACTGACCATACATTGTGACATCATAATGGAAACCTGGATACTATAATCTTCTGACCATACATGGTGACATCATAATGGAATCCTGGATATTATCATCTGCGTGACCATACATTGTGACATCATAATGGAATCCTGGATACTATTATTTGCTGACCATTCATTGTGACTTCATAATGGAATCCTGGATACTATAATCTGCTGACCATACATTGTGACATCATAATTGAATCATGGATACTATCATCTGGTGACCATACATTGTGACATCATAATGGAATCCTGGATACTATTATCTTCTGACCATACATTGTGACATCATAATGGAATCCTGGATATTATCATCTGCTGACCATACATTGTGACATCATAATGGAATCCTGGATACTCTTATCTGCTGACCATACATTGTGACATCATAATGGAATCCTGGATACCATCATCTTCTGACCATACATTGTGACATCATAATGGAATCCTGGATACCATCATCTACTGACCATACATTGAGACATCATAATGGAAACCTGGATACTATTATCTTCTGACCATACATTGTGACATCATAATGGAATACTGGATACCATCATCTACTGACCATACATTGTGACATCATAATGGAAACCTGGATACTATTATCTGCTGACCATACATTGTGACATCATAATGAAAACCTGGATACTATTATCTGCTGAACCATACATTGTGACATCATAATGGAATCCTGGATACCATCATCTACTGACCATACATTGTGATATCATAATGGAAACCTGGATACTATTATCTGCTGACCATACATTGTGACATCATAATGGAATCCTGGATATTATCATCTGCTGACCATACATTGTCACATCATAATGGAATCCTGTATACTATTATCTTCTGACCATACATTGTGACATCATAATGGAATCCTGGATACCATCATCTACTGACCATACATTGTGACATCATAATGGAAACCTGGATACGATAATCTTCTGACCATAAATTGTGACATCATAATGGAATCCTGGATACTATTATCTGCTGACCATACATTGTGACATCATAATGGAATCCTGGATACCATCATCTACTGACCATACATAGTGACATCATAATGGAAACCTGGATACCATCATCTACTGACCATACATTGTGACATCATAATAGAAACCTGGATACTATTATCTTCTGACCATACATTGTGACATCATAATGGAATCCTGGATATTATCATCTGCTGACCATACATTGTGACATCATAATGGAATCCTGGATATTATTATCTGCTGACCATACATTGTGACATCATAATGGAATCCTGGATACCATCATCTACTGACCATACATTGTGACATCATAATGGAAACCTAGATACTATTATCTTCTGACCATACATTGTGACATCATAATGGAATCCTGGATATTTTCATCTGCTGACCATACATTGTGACATCATAATGGAAACTTGGATACTATCATCTACTGACCATACATTGTGACATTATAATGGAAACCTGGACACTATAATCTGCTGACCATACATTGTGACATCATAATGGAATCCTGTATATTATCATCTGCTGACCATACATTGTGACATCATAATGGAATCCTGGATACTATTATCTGCTGATTATACATTGTGACATCATAATGGAATCCTTGATACCATCATCTTCTGACCGTACATTGTGACATCATAATGGAAAACTGGATAACATCATCTACTGACCATACACTGTGACATCATAATGGAAACATGGATACTATTATCTTCTGACCATACATTGTGACATCATAATGG
This sequence comes from Bufotes viridis, assembly GCA_033119425.1. NCBI lineage: Eukaryota > Metazoa > Chordata > Amphibia > Anura > Bufonidae > Bufotes > Bufotes viridis. The sequence goes on from JAKVIS010000091.1 coordinate 75,585, forward strand.
AATCCTGGATACCATCATCTACTGACCATACATTGTGACATCATAATGGAAACCTGGATACTATTATCTGCTGACCATACTTTGTGACATCATAACGGAATTCTGGATACTATTATCTGCAAAACGTACATTGTGACATCATAATGGAATCCTGGATACTATTATCTGCTGACCATACATTGTGACATCATTATGGAATCCTGGATACTATTATCTGCTGACCATACATTGTGACATCATAATGGAATCCTGGATACCATCATCTACTGACCATACATTGTGACATCATAATGGAAACCTGGATACCATGATCTACTGACCATACATTGTGACATCATAATGGAAACCTATATACTATTATCTTCTAACCATACATTGTGACATAATAATGGAATCCTGGATACCATCATCTACTGACCATACATTGTGACATCATAATGGAATTCCTGGATACTATTATCTGCTGAACGCATACATTGTGACATCATAATCGAATTCTGGATACTATTATCTGCTGACCATACATTGTGACATCATAATGGAATCCTCGATACTATTATCTGCTGACCATACATTGTGACATCATAATGGAATCCTGGATACCATAATCTACTGACCATACATTGTGACATCATAATGGAAACCTGGATACCATCATCTACTGACCATACATTGCGACATCATATTGGAAACCTGGATACTATTATCTTCTGACCATACATTGTGACATCATAATGGAATCCTAGATACTATTATCTGCTGAACGTACATTGTGACATCATAATCGAATCCTATATACTATTATCTGCTGACCATACATTGTGACGTCATAATGGAATCCTGGATACCATCATCTTCTGACTATACATTGTGACATCATAATGGAAACCTGGATACCAGCATCTACTGACCATACATTGTGACATCATAATGGAAACATGGATACTATTATCTTCTGACCATACATTGTGACATCATAATGGAATACTGGATATCATCATCTACTGACCATACATTGTGACATCATAATGTAATCCTGGATACTATTATCTGCTGACCATACATTGTGACATCATAATGGAATCCTGGATACCATTATCTACTGACCATACATTGTGACATCATAATGGAAACCTGGATACCATCATCTACTGACCATACATTGTGACATCATAATGGAAACCTGGATACTATTATCTGCTGAACTTACATTGTGACATCATAATCGAATCCTGGATACTATTATCTGCTGACCATACATTGTGACATCATAATGTAATCCTGGATACTATTATCTGCTGACCATACATTGTGACATCATAATGGAATCCTGGATACCATTATCTACTGACCATACATTGTGACATCATAATGGAAACCTGGATACTATTATCTTCTGACCATACATTGTGACATCATAATGGAATCCTGGATACCATCATCTACTGACCATACATTGTGACATCATAATGGAAACCTGGATACTATTATCTTCTGACCACACATTGTGACATCATAATGGAATCCTGGAAATTATCATCTGCTGACCATACATTTTGACATCATAATGGAATCCTGGATACTATTATCTGCGGACCATGCATTGTGACATCATAATGGAATCCAGGATACCATCATCTACTGACCATACATTGTGATATCATAATGGAAACCTGGATACTATTATCTGCTGACCATACATTGTGACATCATAATGGAATCCTGGATATTATCATCTGCTGACCATACATTGTCACATCATAATGGAATCCTGTATACTATTATCTTCTGACCATACATTGTGACATCATAATGGAATCCTGGATACCATCATCTACTGACCATACATTGTGACATCATAATGGAAACCTGGATACGATAATCTTCTGACCATAAATTGTGACATCATAATGGAATCCTGGATACTATTATCTGCTGACCATACATTGTGACATCATAATGGAATCCTGGATACCATCATCTACTGACCATACATAGTGACATCATAATGGAAACCTGGATACCATCATCTACTGACCATACATTGTGACATCATAATAGAAACCTGGATACTATTATCTTCTGACCATACATTGTGACATCATAATGGAATCCTGGATATTATCATCTGCTGACCAAACATTGTGACATCATAATGGAATCCTGGATATTATTATCTGCTGACCATACATTGTGACATCATAATGGAATCCTGGATACCATCATCTACTGACCATACATTGTGACATCATAATGGAAACCTAGATACTATTATCTTCTGACCATACATTGTGACATCATAATGGAATCCTGGATATTTTCATCTGCTGACCATACATTGTGACATCATAATGGAAACTTGGATACCATCATCTACTGACCATACATTGTGACATTATAATGGAAACCTGGACACTATAATCTGCTGACCATACATTGTGACATCATAATGGAATCCTGTATATTATCATCTGCTGACCATACATTGTGACATCATAATGGAATCCTGGATACTATTATCTGCTGATTATACATTGTGACATCATAATGGAATCCTTGATACCATCATCTTCTGACCGTACATTGTGACATCATAATGGAAAACTGGATAACATCATCTACTGACCATACACTGTGACATCATAATGGAAACATGGATACTATTATCTTCTGACCATACATTGTGACATCATAATGGAATCCTGGATACCATCATCTACTGACCATACATTGTGACATCATAATGGAAACCTGGATACTATTATCTGCTGACCATACTTTGTGACATCATAACGGAATTCTGGATACTATTATCTGCAAAACGTACATTGTGACATCATAATGGAATCCTGGATACTATTATCTGCTGACCATACATTGTGACATCATTATGGAATCCTGGATACTATTATCTGCTGACCATACATTGTGTCATCATAATGGAATCCTGGATACCATCATCTACTGACCATACATTGTGACATCATAATGGAAACCTGGATACCATGATCTACTGACCATACATTGTGACATCATAATGGAAACCTATATACTATTATCTTCTAACCATACATTGTGACATAATAATGGAATCCTGGATACCATCATCTACTGACCATACATTGTGACATCATAATGGAATTCTGGATACTATTATCTGCTGAACGTACATTGTGACATCATAATCGAATTCTGGATACTATTATCTGCTGACCATACATTGTGACATCATAATGGAATCCTCGATACTATTATCTGCTGACCATACATTGTGACATCATAATGGAATCCTGGATACCATAATCTACTGACCATACATTGTGACATCATAATGGAAACCTGGATACCATCATCTACTGACCATACATTGCGACATCATATTGGAAACCTGGATACTATTATCTTCTGACCATACATTGTGACATCATAATGGAATCCTAGATACTATTATCTGCTGAACGTACATTGTGACATCATAATCGAATCCTATATACTATTATCTGCTGACCATACATTGTGACGTCATAATGGAATCCTGGATACCATCATCTTCTGACTATACATTGTGACATCATAATGGAAACCTGGATACCAGCATCTACTGACCATACATTGTGACATCATAATGGAAACATGGATACTATTATCTTCTGACCATACATTGTGACATCATAATGGAATACTGGATATCATCATCTACTGACCATACATTGTGACATCATAATGTAATCCTGGATACTATTATCTGCTGACCATACATTGTGACATCATAATGGAATCCTGGATACCATTATCTACTGACCATACATTGTGACATCATAATGGAAACCTGGATACCATCATCTACTGACCATACATTGTGACATCATAATGGAAACCTGGATACTATTATCTGCTGAACTTACATTGTGACATCATAATCGAATCCTGGATACTATTATCTGCTGACCATACATTGTGACATCATAATGTAATCCTGGATACTATTATCTGCTGACCATACATTGTGACATCATAATGGAATCCTGGATACCATTATCTACTGACCATACATTGTGACATCATAATGGAAACCTGGATACCATCATCTACTGACAATACATTGTGACATCATAATCGAAACTTGGATACTATAATCTTCTGACCATACATGGTGACATCATAATGGAATCCTGGATATTATCATCTGCGGACCATACATTGTGACATCATAATGGAATCCTGGATACTATTATTTGCTGACAATTCATTGTGACTTCATAATGGAATCCTGGATACTATAATCTGCTGACCATACATTGTGACATCATAATTCAATCATGGATATTATCATCTGGTGACAATACATTTTGACATCATAATGGAATCCTGGATACTATTATCTTCTGACCATACATTGTGACATCATAATGGAATCCTGGATATTATCATCTGCTGACCATACATTGTGACATCATAATGGAATCCTGGATACTCTTATCTGCTGACCATACATTGTGACATCATAATGGAATCCTGGATACCATCATCTTCTGACCATACATTGTGACATCATAATGGAATCCTGGATACCATCATCTACTGACCATACATTGAGACATCATAATGGAAACCTGGATACTATTATCTTCTGACCATACATTGTGACATCATAATGGAATACTGGATACCATCATCTACTGACCATACATTGTGAAATCATAATGGAAACCTGGATACTATTATCTTCTGACCATACATTGTGACATCATAATGAAAACCTGGATACTATTATCTGCTGAACTTACATTGTAACATCATAATCGAATCCTGGATACTATTATCTGCTGACCATACATTGTGACATCATAATGTAATCCTGGATACTATTATCTGCTGACCATACATTGTGACATCATAATGTAATCCTGGATACCATTATCTACTGACCATACATTGTGACATCATAATGGAAACCTGGATACAATCATCTACTGACCATACATTGTGACATCATATTGGAAACCTGGATACTATTATCTTCTGACCATACATTGTGACATCATAATGGAATCCTGGATACTATTATCTGCTGAACGTACATTGTGACATCATAATGGAATCCTGGATACTATTATCTGCTGACCTTACATTGTGACATCATAATGGATTCCTGGATACCATCATCTACTGACCATACATTGTGACATCATAATGGAAACCTGGATACCATCATCTACTGACCATACATTGTCACATCATAATGGAAACTTGGATACTATTATCTTCTGACCATACATTGTGACATCATAATGGAATCCTGGATACTATTATCTGCTGACCATACATTGTGACATCATAATGGAATCCTGGATACTATTATCTGCTGACCATACATTGTGACATCATAATGGAATCCTGGATACCATCATCTACTGACCATACATTGTGAAATCATAATGGAAACCTCGATACCATCATTTACTGACCATACATTGTGACATCATAATGGAAACCTGGATACTTTTATCTTCTGACCATACATTGTGACATCATAATGGAATACTGGATACTATTATCTGCTGACCATACATTGTAACATCATAATGGAAACCTGGATACGATCATCTGCTGACAATACATTGTGACATCATAATGGAATCCTGGATACCATCATCTACTGACCACACATTGTGACATCATAATGGAAACCTAGATACCATGATCTACTGACCATACATTGTGACATCATAATGGAAACCTATATACTATTAACTTCTGACCATACATTGTGACATCATAATGGAATCCTGTATATTATCATCTGCTGACCATACATTGTGACATCATAATGGAATCCTGGATACTATTATCTGCTGACCATACATTATGACATCATAATGGAATCCTTGATACCATCATCTTCTGACCATACATTGTGACATCATAATGGAAACCTGGATACCATCATCTACTGACCATACATTGTGACATCATAATGGAAACATGGATACTATTATCTTCTGACCATACATTGTGACATCATAATGGAATCCTGGATACCATCTTCTACTGACCATACATTGTGACATCATAATGGAAACCTGGATACTATTATCTTCTGACCATACATTGTGACATAATAATGGAATCCTGGATATTATCATCTGCAGACCATACATTGTGACATCATAATGGAATTCTGGATACTATTATCTGCTGAACGTACCTTGTGACATCATTATGGAATCCTGGATACTATTATCTTCTGACCATACATTGTGACATCATAATGGAATTCTGGATACCATCATGTACTGACCATACATTGTGACATAATAATGGAAACCTGGATACTATTATCTTCTGACCATACATTGTGACATCATAATGGAATCCTGGATACCATCATCTACTGACCATACATTGTGACATCATAATGGAAACCTGGATACTATTATCTTCTGACCACACATTGTGACATCATAATGGAATCCTGGAAATTATCATCTGCTGACCATACATTTTGACATCATAATGGAATCCTGGATACTATTATCTGCGGACCATACATTGTGACATCATAATGGAATCCAGGATACCATCATCTACTGACCATACATTGTGATATCATAATGGAATCCTGGATACTATTATCTGCTGACCATACATTGTGACATCATAATGGAATCCTGGATATTATCATCTGCTGACCATACATTGTCACATCATAATGGAATCCTGTATACTATTATCTTCTGACCATACATTGTGACATCATAATGGAATCCTGGATACCATCATCTACTGACTATACATTGTGACATCATAATGGAAACCTGGATACCATCATCTACTGACCATACATTGTGACATCATAATAGAAACCTGGAAACTATTATCTTCTGACCATACATTGTGACATCATAATGGAATACTGGATATCATCATCTACTGACCATACATTGTGACATCATAATGGAAACATGGATACTATTATCTTCTGACCATACATTGTGACATCATAATGGAATACTGGATATCATCATCTACTGACCATACATTGTGACATCATAATGTAATCCTGGATACTATTATCTGCTGACCATACATTGTGACATCATAATGGAATCCTGGATACCATTATCTACTGACCATACATTGTGACATCATAATGGAAACCTGGATACCATCATCTACTGACCATACATTGTGACATCATAATGGAAACCTGGATACTATTATCTGCTGAACTTACATTGTGACATCATAATCGAATCCTGGATACTATTATCTGCTGACCATACATTGTGACATCATAATGTAATCCTGGATACTATTATCTGCTGACCATACATTGTGACATCATAATGGAATCCTGGATACCATTATCTACTGACCATACATTGTGACATCATAATGGAAACCTGGATACCATCATCTACTGACCATACATTGTGACATCATAATCGAAACTTGGATACTATAATCTTCTGACCATACATGGTGACATCATAATGGAATCCTGGATATTATCATCTGCGGACCATACATTGTGACATCATAATGGAATCCTGGATACTATTATCTGCTGACAATTCATTGTGACTTCATAATGGAATCCTGGATACTATAATCTGCTGACCATACATTGTGACATCATAATTCAATCATGGATACTATCATCTGCTGACAATACATTTTGACATCATAATGGAATCCTGGATACTATTATCTACTGACCATACATTGTGACATCATAATGGAATCCTGGATACTATCATCTGCTGACCATACATTGTGACATCATAATGGAATCCTGGATACTATTATCTGCTGACCATACATTGTGACATCATAATGGAATCCTGGATACCATTATCTTCTGACCATACATTGTGACATCATAATGGAATCCTGGATACCATCATCTACTGACCATACATTGTGACATCATAATGGAAACCTGGATACTATTATCTTCTGACCATACATTGTGACATCATAATGGAATCCTGGATACCATCATCTACTGACCATACATTGTGACATCATAATGGAAACCTGGATACTATTATCTTCTGACCATACATTGTGACATCATAATGGAAACCTGGATATTATCATCTGCTGACCATACATTGTGACATCATAATGGAATCCTGGATACTATTATCTTCTGACCATACATTGTGACATCATAATGGAATCCTGGATACCATCATCTACTGACCATACATTGTGATATCATAATGGAAACCTGGATACTATTATCTGCTGACCATACATTGTGACATCATAATGGAATCCTGGATATTATCATCTGCTGACCATACATTGTCACATCATAATGGAATCCTGTATACTATTATCTTCTGACCATACATTGTGACATCATAATGGAATCCTGGATACCATCATCTACTGACCATACATTGTGACATCATAATGGAAACCTGGATACGATAATCTTCTGACCATAAATTGTGACATCATAATGGAATCCTGGATACTATTATCTGCTGACCATACATTGTGACATCATAATGGAATCCTGGATACCATCATCTACTGACCATACATAGTGACATCATAATGGAAACCTGGATACCATCATCTACTGACCATACATTGTGACATCATAATAGAAACCTGGATACTATTATCTTCTGACCATACATTGTGACATCATAATGGAATCCTGGATATTATCATCTGCTGACCATACATTGTGACATCATAATGGAATCCTGGATATTATTATCTGCTGACCATACATTGTGACATCATAATGGAATCCTGGATACCATCATCTACTGACCATACATTGTGACATCATAATGGAAACCTAGATACTATTATCTTCTGACCATACATTGTGACATCATAATGGAATCCTGGATATTTTCATCTGCTGACCATACATTGTGACATCATAATGGAAACTTGGATACCATCATCTACTGACCATACATTGTGACATTATAATGGAAACCTGGACACTATAATCTGCTGACCATACATTGTGACATCATAATGGAATCCTGTATATTATCATCTGCTGACCATACATTGTGACATCATAATGGAATCCTGGATACTATTATCTGCTGATTATACATTGTGACATCATAATGGAATCCTTGATACCATCATCTTCTGACCGTACATTGTGACATCATAATGGAAAACTGGATAACATCATCTACTGACCATACACTGTGACATCATAATGGAAACATGGATACTATTATCTTCTGACCATACATTGTGACATCATAATGGAATCCTGGATACCATCATCTACTGACCATACATTGTGACATCATAATGGAAACCTGGATACTATTATCTGCTGACCATACTTTGTGACATCATAACGGAATTCTGGATACTATTATCTGCAAAACGTACATTGTGACATCATAATGGAATCCTGGATACTATTATCTGCTGACCATACATTGTGACATCATTATGGAATCCTGGATACTATTATCTGCTGACCATACATTGTGACATCATAATGGAATCCTGGATACCATCATCTACTGACCATACATTGTGACATCATAATGGAAACCTGGATACCATGATCTACTGACCATACATTGTGACATCATAATGGAAACCTATATACTATTATCTTCTAACCATACATTGTGACATAATAATGGAATCCTGGATACCATCATCTACTGACCATACATTGTGACATCATAATGGAATTCTGGATACTATTATCTGCTGAACATACATTGTGACATCATAATCGAATTCTGGATACTATTATCTGCTGACCATACATTGTGACATCATAATGGAATCCTCGATACTATTATCTGCTGACCATACATTGTGACATCATAATGGAATCCTGGATACCATAATCTACTGACCATACATTGTGACATCATAATGGAAACCTGGATACCATCATCTACTGACCATACATTGCGACATCATATTGGAAACCTGGATACTATTATCTTCTGACCATACATTGTGACATCATAATGGAATCCTAGATACTATTATCTGCTGAACGTACATTGTGACATCATAATCGAATCCTATATACTATTATCTGCTGACCATACATTGTGACGTCATAATGGAATCCTGGATACCATCATCTTCTGACTATACATTGTGACATCATAATGGAAACCTGGATACCAGCATCTACTGACCATACATTGTGACATCATAATGGAAACATGGATACTATTATCTTCTGACCATACATTGTGACATCATAATGGAATACTGGATATCATCATCTACTGACCATACATTGTGACATCATAATGTAATCCTGGATACTATTATCTGCTGACCATACATTGTGACATCATAATGGAATCCTGGATACCATTATCTACTGACCATACATTGTGACATCATAATGGAAACCTGGATACCATCATCTACTGACCATACATTGTGACATCATAATGGAAACCTGGATACTATTATCTGCTGAACTTACATTGTGACATCATAATCGAATCCTGGATACTATTATCTGCTGACCATACATTGTGACATCATAATGTAATCCTGGATACTATTATCTGCTGACCATACATTGTGACATCATAATGGAATCCTGGATACCATTATCTACTGACCATACATTGTGACATCATAATGGAAACCTGGATACTATTATCTTCTGACCATACATTGTGACATCATAATGGAATCCTGGATACCATCATCTACTGACCATACATTGTGACATCATAATGGAAACCTGGATACTATTATCTTCTGACCACACATTGTGACATCATAATGGAATCCTGGAAATTATCATCTGCTGACCATACATTTTGACATCATAATGGAATCCTGGATACTATTATCTGCGGACCATGCATTGTGACATCATAATGGAATCCAGGATACCATCATCTACTGACCATACATTGTGATATCATAATGGAAACCTGGATACTATTATCTGCTGACCATACATTGTGACATCATAATGGAATCCTGGATATTATCATCTGCTGACCATACATTGTCACATCATAATGGAATCCTGTATACTATTATCTTCTGACCATACATTGTGACATCATAATGGAATCCTGGATACCATCATCTACTGACCATACATTGTGACATCATAATGGAAACCTGGATACGATAATCTTCTGACCATAAATTGTGACATCATAATGGAATCCTGGATACTATTATCTGCTGACCATACATTGTGACATCATAATGGAATCCTGGATACCATCATCTACTGACCATACATAGTGACATCATAATGGAAACCTGGATACCATCATCTACTGACCATACATTGTGACATCATAATAGAAACCTGGATACTATTATCTTCTGACCATACATTGTGACATCATAATGGAATCCTGGATATTATCATCTGCTGACCAAACATTGTGACATCATAATGGAATCCTGGATATTATTATCTGCTGACCATACATTGTGACATCATAATGGAATCCTGGATACCATCATCTACTGACCATACATTGTGACATCATAATGGAAACCTAGATACTATTATCTTCTGACCATACATTGTGACATCATAATGGAATCCTGGATATTTTCATCTGCTGACCATACATTGTGACATCATAATGGAAACTTGGATACCATCATCTACTGACCATACATTGTGACATTATAATGGAAACCTGGACACTATAATCTGCTGACCATACATTGTGACATCATAATGGAATCCTGTATATTATCATCTGCTGACCATACATTGTGACATCATAATGGAATCCTGGATACTATTATCTGCTGATTATACATTGTGACATCATAATGGAATCCTTGATACCATCATCTTCTGACCGTACATTGTGACATCATAATGGAAAACTGGATAACATCATCTACTGACCATACACTGTGACATCATAATGGAAACATGGATACTATTATCTTCTGACCATACATTGTGACATCATAATGGAATCCTGGATACCATCATCTACTGACCATACATTGTGACATCATAATGGAAACCTGGATACTATTATCTGCTGACCATACTTTGTGACATCATAACGGAATTCTGGATACTATTATCTGCAAAACGTACATTGTGACATCATAATGGAATCCTGGATACTATTATCTGCTGACCATACATTGTGACATCATTATGGAATCCTGGATACTATTATCTGCTGACCATACATTGTGTCATCATAATGGAATCCTGGATACCATCATCTACTGACCATACATTGTGACATCATAATGGAAACCTGGATACCATGATCTACTGACCATACATTGTGACATCATAATGGAAACCTATATACTATTATCTTCTAACCATACATTGTGACATAATAATGGAATCCTGGATACCATCATCTACTGACCATACATTGTGACATCATAATGGAATTCTGGATACTATTATCTGCTGAACGTACATTGTGACATCATAATCGAATTCTGGATACTATTATCTGCTGACCATACATTGTGACATCATAATGGAATCCTCGATACTATTATCTGCTGACCATACATTGTGACATCATAATGGAATCCTGGATACCATAATCTACTGACCATACATTGTGACATCATAATGGAAACCTGGATACCATCATCTACTGACCATACATTGCGACATCATATTGGAAACCTGGATACTATTATCTTCTGACCATACATTGTGACATCATAATGGAATCCTAGATACTATTATCTGCTGAACGTACATTGTGACATCATAATCGAATCCTATATACTATTATCTGCTGACCATACATTGTGACGTCATAATGGAATCCTGGATACCATCATCTTCTGACTATACATTGTGACATCATAATGGAAACCTGGATACCAGCATCTACTGACCATACATTGTGACATCATAATGGAAACATGGATACTATTATCTTCTGACCATACATTGTGACATCATAATGGAATACTGGATATCATCATCTACTGACCATACATTGTGACATCATAATGTAATCCTGGATACTATTATCTGCTGACCATACATTGTGACATCATAATGGAATCCTGGATACCATTATCTACTGACCATACATTGTGACATCATAATGGAAACCTGGATACCATCATCTACTGACCATACATTGTGACATCATAATGGAAACCTGGATACTATTATCTGCTGAACTTACATTGTGACATCATAATCGAATCCTGGATACTATTATCTGCTGACCATACATTGTGACATCATAATGTAATCCTGGATACTATTATCTGCTGACCATACATTGTGACATCATAATGGAATCCTGGATACCATTATCTACTGACCATACATTGTGACATCATAATGGAAACCTGGATACCATCATCTACTGACAATACATTGTGACATCATAATCGAAACTTGGATACTATAATCTTCTGACCATACATGGTGACATCATAATGGAATCCTGGATATTATCATCTGCGGACCATACATTGTGACATCATAATGGAATCCTGGATACTATTATTTGCTGACAATTCATTGTGACTTCATAATGGAATCCTGGATACTATAATCTGCTGACCATACATTGTGACATCATAATTCAATCATGGATATTATCATCTGGTGACAATACATTTTGACATCATAATGGAATCCTGGATACTATTATCTTCTGACCATACATTGTGACATCATAATGGAATCCTGGATATTATCATCTGCTGACCATACATTGTGACATCATAATGGAATCCTGGATACTCTTATCTGCTGACCATACATTGTGACATCATAATGGAATCCTGGATACCATCATCTTCTGACCATACATTGTGACATCATAATGGAATCCTGGATACCATCATCTACTGACCATACATTGAGACATCATAATGGAAACCTGGATACTATTATCTTCTGACCATACATTGTGACATCATAATGGAATACTGGATACCATCATCTACTGACCATACATTGTGAAATCATAATGGAAACCTGGATACTATTATCTTCTGACCATACATTGTGACATCATAATGAAAACCTGGATACTATTATCTGCTGAACTTACATTGTAACATCATAATCGAATCCTGGATACTATTATCTGCTGACCATACATTGTGACATCATAATGTAATCCTGGATACTATTATCTGCTGACCATACATTGTGACATCATAATGGAATCCTGGATACCATTATCTACTGACCATACATTGTGACATCATAATGGAAACCTGGATACAATCATCTACTGACCATACATTGTGACATCATATTGGAAACCTGGATACTATTATCTTCTGACCATACATTGTGACATCATAATGGAATCCTGGATACTATTATCTGCTGAACGTACATTGTGACATCATAATGGAATCCTGGATACTATTATCTGCTGACCTTACATTGTGACATCATAATGGATTCCTGGATACCATCATCTACTGACCATACATTGTGACATCATAATGGAAACCTGGATACCATCATCTACTGACCATACATTGTCACATCATAATGGAAACTTGGATACTATTATCTTCTGACCATACATTGTGACATCATAATGGAATCCTGGATACTATTATCTGCTGACCATACATTGTGACATCATAATGGAATCCTGGATACTATTATCTGCTGACCATACATTGTGACATCATAATGGAATCCTGGATACCATCATCTACTGACCATACATTGTGAAATCATAATGGAAACCTCGATACCATCATCTACTGACCATACATTGTGACATCATAATGGAAACCTGGATACTTTTATCTTCTGACCATACATTGTGACATCATAATGGAATACTGGATACTATTATCTGCTGACCATACATTGTAACATCATAATGGAAACCTGGATACGATCATCTGCTGACCATACATTGTGACATCATAATGGAATCCTGGATACCATCATCTACTGACCACACATTGTGACATCATAATGGAAACCTAGATACCATGATCTACTGACCATACATTGTGACATCATAATGGAAACCTATATACTATTAACTTCTGACCATACATTGTGACATCATAATGGAATCCTGTATATTATCATCTGCTGACCATACATTGTGACATCATAATGGAATCCTGGATACTATTATCTGCTGACCATACATTGTGACATCATAATGGAATCCTTGATACCATCATCTTCTGACCATACATTGTGACATCATAATGGAAACCTGGATACCATCATCTACTGACCATACATTGTGACATCATAATGGAAACATGGATACTATTATCTTCTGACCATACATTGTGACATCATAATGGAATCCTGGATACCATCTTCTACTGACCATACATTGTGACATCATAATGGAAACCTGGATACTATTATCTTCTGACCATACATTGTGACATAATAATGGAATCCTGGATATTATCATCTGCAGACCATACATTGTGACATCATAATGGAATTCTGGATACTATTATCTGCTGAACGTACATTGTGACATCATTATGGAATCCTGGATACTATTATCTTCTGACCATACATTGTGACATCATAATGGAATTCTGGATACCATCATGTACTGACCATACATTGTGACATAATAATGGAAACCTGGATACTATTATCTTCTGACCATACATTGTGACATCATAATGGAATCCTGGATACCATCATCTACTGACCATACATTGTGACATCATAATGGAAACCTGGATACTATTATCTTCTGACCACACATTGTGACATCATAATGGAATCCTGGAAATTATCATCTGCTGACCATACATTTTGACATCATAATGGAATCCTGGATACTATTATCTGCTGACCATACATTGTGACATCATAATGGAATCCAGGATACCATCATCTACTGACCATACATTGTGATATCATAATGGAATCCTGGATACTATTATCTGCTGACCATACATTGTGACATCATAATGGAATCCTGGATATTATCATCTGCTGACCATACATTGTCACATCATAATGGAATCCTGTATACTATTATCTTCTGACCATACATTGTGACATCATAATGGAATCCTGGATACCATCATCTACTGACCATACATTGTGACATCATAATGGAAACCTGGATACCATCATCTACTGACCATACATTGTGACATCATAATAGAAACCTGGATACTATTATCTTCTGACCATACATTGTGACATCATAATGGAATCCTGGATACTATCATCTGCTGACCATACATTGTGACATCATAATGGAATCCTGGATACTATTATCTTCTGACCATACATTGTGACATCATAATGGAATCCTGGATACCATCATCTACTGACCATACATTGTGACATCATAATGGAAACCTGGATACTATTATCTTCTGACCATACATTGTGACATCATAATGGAATCCTGGATACCATCATCTACTGACCATACATTGTGACATCATAATGGAAACCTGGATACTATTATCTTCTGACCATACATTGTGACATCATATTGGAAACCTGGTACTATTATCTTCTGACCATACATTGTGACATCATAATGGAAACCTGGATACTATTATCTGCTGACCATACATAGTGACATCATAATGTAATCCTGGATACTATTATCTGCTGAACGTACATTGTGACATCATAATGGAATCCTGGATACCATCATCTACTGACCATACATTGTGACATCATAATGGAAACAAGGATACTATAATCTTCTGACCATACATGGTGACATAATAATGGAATCCTGGATATTATCATCTGCGGACCATACATTGTGACATCATAATGGAATCATGGATACTATTATCTGCTGACAATTCATTGTGACTTCATAATGGAATCCTGGATACTATAATCTGCTGACCATACATTGTGACATCATAATGGAATCCTGGATACCATCATCTACTGACCATACCTTGTGACATCATAATGGAAACCTGGATACCATTATCTACTGACCATACCTTGTGACATCATAATGGAAACCTGGATACCATCATCTACTGACCATACATTGTGACATCATAATGGAAACCTGGATACTCTTATCTTCTGACCATACATTGTGACATCATAATTGAATCCTGGATATTATCATCTGGTGACCATACATTTTGTCATCATAATGGAATCCTGGATGCTATTATCTGCTGACCATACATTGTGACATCATAATGGAAACCTGGATACCATCATCTACTGACCATACATTGTGACAACATAATGGAAACCTGGATACTATTATCTTCTGACCATACATTGTGACATCATAATGGAATCCTTGATACTATTATCTAATGACCATACATTGTGACATCATAATGGAAACCTGGATACTATTATCTACTGACCATACATTGTGACATCATAATGGAATCCTGGATATTATCATCTGCTGACAATACATTGTGACATCATAATGGAATCCTGGATACTCTTATCTGCTGACCATACATTGTGACATCATAATGGAATCCTGGATACCATCATCTACTGACCATACATTGTGACATCATAATTGAAACCTGGATACAATCATCTACTGATCATACATTATGACATCATAATGGAAACCTGGATACTATTGTCTGCTGACCATTGTGACATCATAATGGAATCCTTGATTCTATCATCTGCAGATCATACATTGTGACATCATAATAGAATGCTGGATACTATTATCTGCTGACCATACATTGTGACATCAATTAGGAATCCTGGATACTATCATATGCTGACGATACATTGTGACATCATAATGGAAACCTGGATACCATCATCTGCTGACCATACACTGTGACATCACAAATGAATTCTGGATACCATCATCTGCTGACCATACATTGTGACATCATAATGGAATCCTAGATACCATCTGCTCACCATACATTGTGACATCATAATGACATCTTGGATAATATCATCTACTGAACATACATTGTGACATCATAATGGAATCCTGGAAACTATTATCTTCTGACTATACATTGTGACATCATAATGGAATCCTGGATACCATCATCTACTGACCATACATTGTGACTTCATAATGGAAACCTGCATACTATTATCTTCTGACCAAACATTGTGACATCTTAATGGAATCCTGGATACTATTTTCTGCTGACCATACATTGTGACATCATAATGGAATCCTGGATACCATCATCTACTGACCATACATTGTGACATCATAATGGAAACCTGGATACCATCATCTACTGACCATACATTGTGACATCATAATGGAAACCTGGATACTATTATCTTCTGACCATACATTGTGACATCATAATTGAATCCTGGATATTATCATCTGGTGACCATACATTGTGACATCATAATTGAAACCTGGATACAATCATCTGCTGACCATACATTGTGACATCATAATGGAAACCTGGATACTATCATCTGCTGACCATACATTGTGACATCATAATGGAAACCTGGATACTATCATCTTCTGACCATACATTGTGACATCATAATGGAATCCTGGATACCATCATCTACTGACCATACATTGTGACATCATAATGGAAACCTGGATACTATTATCTGCTGACCATACATTGTGACATCATAATGGAATCCTGGATACTATCATCTGCTGACCATACATTGTGACATCATAATGGAATCCTGGATACCATCATCTGCTGACCATACATTGTGACATCATAATGGAATCCTGGATACCATCATCTACTGACCATACATTGTGACATCATAATGGAATCCTGGATACTATAATCTACTGACCATACATTGTGACATCATAATGGAATTCTGGATACTATTATCTACTGACCATACATTGTGACATCATAATCGGAATCCTGGATACTATTATCTGCTGACCATACATTGTGACATCATAATGGAATCCTGGATACTATTATCTGCTGACCATACATTGTGACATCATAATGGAATCCTGGATACTATTATCTTCTGACCATACATTGTGACATCATAATGGAATCCTGGATACCATCATCTACTGACCATACATTGTGACATCATAATGGAAACCTGGATACTATTATCTTCTGACCATACATTGTGACATCATAATGGAATCCTGGATACCATCATCTACTGACCATACATTGTGACATCATAATGGAAACCTGGATACTATTATCTTCTGACCACACATTGTGACATCATAATGGAATCCTGGATATTATCATCTGCTGACCATACATTTTGACATCATAATGGAATCCTGGATACTATTATCTGCTGACCATACATTGTGACATCATAATGGAATCCAGGATACCATCATCTACTGACCATACATTGTGATATCATAATGGAAACCTGGATACTATTATCTGCTGACCATACATTGTGACATCATAATGGAATCCTGGATATTATCATCTGCTGACCATACATTGTCACATCATAATGGAATCCTGTATACTATTATCTTCTGACCATACATTGTGACATCATAATGGAATCCTGGATACCATCATCTACTGACCATACATTGTGACATCATAATGGAAACCTGGATACGATAATCTTCTGACCATAAATTGTGACATCATAATGGAATCCTGGATACTATTATCTGCTGACCATACATTGTGACATCATAATGGAATCCTGGATACCATCATCTACTGACCATACATAGTGACATCATAATGGAAACCTGGATACCATCATCTACTGACCATACATTGTGACATCATAATAGAAACCTGGATACTATTATCTTCTGACCATACATTGTGACATCATAATGGAATCCTGGATATTATCATCTGCTGACCATACATTGTGACATCATAATGGAATCCTGGATATTATTATCTGCTGACCATACATTGTGACATCATAATGGAATCCTGGATACCATCATCTACTGACCATACATTGTGACATCATAATGGAAACCTAGATACTATTATCTTCTGACCATACATTGTGACATCATAATGGAATCCTGGATATTTTCATCTGCTGACCATACATTGTGACATCATAATGGAAACCTGGATACCATCATCTACTGACCATACATTGTGACATCATAATGGAAACCTGGACACTATAATCTGCTGACCATACATTGTGACATCATAATGGAATCCTGTATATTATCATCTGCTGACCATACATTGTGACATCATAATGGAATCCTGGATACTATTATCTGCTGACCATACATTGTGACATCATAATGGAATCCTTGATACCATCATCTTCTGACCGTACATTGTGACATCATAATGGAAACCTGGATAACATCATCTACTGACCATACACTGTGACATCATAATGGAAACATGGATACTATTATCTTCTGACCATACATTGTGACATCATAATGGAATCCTGGATACCATCATCTACTGACCATACATTGTGACATCATAATGGAAACCTGGATACTATTATCTGCTGACCATACTTTGTGACATCATAACGGAATTCTGGATACTATTATCTGCAGAACGTACATTGTGACATCATAATGGAATCCTGGATACTATTATCTGCTGACCATACATTGTGACATCATTATGGAATCCTGGATACTATTATCTGCTGACCATACATTGTGACATCATAATGGAATCCTGGATACCATCATCTACTGACCATACATTGTGACATCATAATGGAAACCTGGATACCATGATCTACTGACCATACATTGTGACATCATAATGGAAACCTATATACTATTATCTTCTAACCATACATTGTGACATAATAATGGAATCCTGGATACCATCATCTACTGACCATACATTGTGACATCATAATGGAATTCTGGATACTATTATCTGCTGAACGTACATTGTGACATCATAATCGAATTCTGGATACTATTATCTGCTGACCATACATTGTGACATCATAATGGAATCCTCGATACTATTATCTGCTGACCATACATTGTGACATCATAATGGAATCCTGGATACCATAATCTACTGACCATACATTGTGACATCATAATGGAAACCTGGATACCATCATCTACTGACCATACATTGCGACATCATATTGGAAACCTGGATACTATTATCTTCTGACCATACATTGTGACATCATAATGGAATCCTAGATACTATTATCTGCTGAGCGTACATTGTGACATCATAATCGAATCCTGTATACTATTATCTGCTGACCATACATTGTGACGTCATAATGGAATCCTGGATACCATCATCTTCTGACTATACATTGTGACATCATAATGGAAACCTGGATACCAGCATCTACTGACCATACATTGTGACATCATAATGGAAACCTGGATACTATTATCTTCTGACCATACATTGTGACATCATAATGGAATACTGGATATCATCATCTACTGACCATACATTGTGACATCATAATGTAATCCTGGATACTATTATCTGCTGACCATACATTGTGACATCATAATGGAATCCTGGATACCATTATCTACTGACCATACATTGTGACATCATAATGGAAACCTGGATACCATCATCTACTGACCATACATTGTGACATCATAATGGAAACCTGGATACTATTATCTGCTGAACTTACATTGTGACATCATAATCGAATCCTGGATACTATTATCTGCTGACCATACATTGTGACATCATAATGTAATCCTGGATACTATTATCTGCTGACCATACATTGTGACATCATAATGGAATCCTGGATACCATTATCTACTGACCATACATTGTGACATCATAATGGAAACCTGGATACCATCATCTACTGACAATACATTGTGACATCATAATCGAAACTTGGATACTATAATCTTCTGACCATACATGGTGACATCATAATGGAATCCTGGATATTATCATCTGCGGACCATACATTGTGACATCATAATGGAATCCTGGATACTATTATTTGCTGACAATTCATTGTGACTTCATAATGGAATCCTGGATACTATAATCTGCTGACCATACATTGTGACATCATAATTCAATCATGGATATTATCATCTGGTGACAATACATTTTGACATCATAATGGAATCCTGGACACTATTATCTTCTGACCATACATTGTGACATCATAATGGAATCCTGGATATTATCATCTGCTGACCATACATTGTGACATCATAATGGAATCCTGGATACTCTTATCTGCTGACCATACATTGGGACATCATAATGGAATCCTGGATACTATTATCTGCTGACCATACATTGTGACATCATAATGGAATCCTGGATACCATCATCTACTGACCATACATTGTGAAATCATAATGGAAACCTCGATACCATCATCTACTGACCATACATTGTGACATCATAATGGAAACCTGGATACTTTTATCTTCTGACCATACATTGTGACATCATAATGGAATACTGGATACTATTATCTTCTGACCATACATTGTGACATCATAATGGAATCCTGGATATTATCATCTGCTGACCATACATTGTGACATCATAATGGAATCCTGGATACTCTTATCTGCTGACCATACATTGTGACATCATAATGGAATCCTGGATACCATCATCTTCTGACCATACATTGTGACATCATAATGGAATCCTGGATACCATCATCTACTGACCATACATTGTGACATCATAATGGAAACCTGGATACTATTATCTTCTGACCATACATTGTGACATCATAATGGAATCATGGATACCATCATCTAATGACCATACATTGTGAAATCATAATGGAAACCTGGATACTATTATCTTCTGACCATACATTGTGACATCATAATGAAAACCTGGATACTATTATCTGCTGAACTTACATTGTAACATCATAATCGAATCCTGGATACTATTATCTGCTGACCATACATTGTGACATCATAATGTAATCCTGGATACTATTATCTGCTGACCATACATTGTGACATCATAATGTAATCCTGGATACCATTATCTACTGACCATACATTGTGACATCATAATGGAAACCTGGATACAATCATCTACTGACCATACATTGTGACATCATATTGGAAACCTGGATACTATTATCTTCTGACCATACATTGTGACATCATAATGGAATCCTGGATACTATTATCTGCTGAACGTACATTGTGACATCATAATGGAATCCTGGATACTATTATCTGCTGACCTTACATTGTGACATCATAATGGATTCCTGGATACCATCATCTACTGACCATACATTGTGACATCATAATGGAAACCTGGATACCATCATCTACTGACCATACATTGTCACATCATAATGGAAACCTGGATACTATTATCTTCTGACCATACATTGTGACATCATAATGGAATCCTGGATACTATTATCTGCTGACCATACATTGTGACATCATAATGGAATCCTGGATACTATTATCTGCTGACCATACATTGTGACATCATAATGGAATCCTGGATACCATCATCTACTGACCATACATTGTGAAATCATAATGGAAACCTCGATACCATCATCTACTGACCATACATTGTGACATCATAATGGAAACCTGGATACTTTTATCTTCTGACCATACATTGTGACATCATAATGGAATACTGGATACTATTATCTGCTGACCATACATTGTAACATCATAATGGAAACCTGGATACGATCATCTGCTGACCATACATTGTGACATCATAATGGAATCCTGGATACCATCATCTACTGACCACACATTGTGACATCATAATGGAAACCTAGATACCATGATCTACTGACCATACATTGTGACATCATAATGGAAACCTATATACTATTAACTTCTGACCATACATTGTGAC
Organism: Bufotes viridis; assembly: GCA_033119425.1. Taxonomy (NCBI): domain Eukaryota; kingdom Metazoa; phylum Chordata; class Amphibia; order Anura; family Bufonidae; genus Bufotes; species Bufotes viridis. The sequence goes on from JAKVIS010000091.1 coordinate 99,336, forward strand.
ATCATAATGGAATCCTGTATATTATCATCTGCTGACCATACATTGTGACATCATAATGGAATCCTGGATACTATTATCTGCTGACCATACATTGTGACATCATAATGGAATCCTTGATACCATCATCTTCTGACCATACATTGTGACATCATAATGGAAACCTGGATACCATCATCTACTGACCATACATTGTGACATCATAATGGAAACATGGATACTATTATCTTCTGACCATACATTGTGACATCATAATGGAATCCTGGATACCATCTTCTACTGACCATACATTGTGACATCATAATGGAAACCTGGATACTATTATCTTCTGACCATACATTGTGACATAATAATGGAATCCTGGATATTATCATCTGCAGACCATACATTGTGACATCATAATGGAATTCTGGATACTATTATCTGCTGAACGTACCTTGTGACATCATTATGGAATCCTGGATACTATTATCTTCTGACCATACATTGTGACATCATAATGGAATTCTGGATACCATCATGTACTGACCATACATTGTGACATAATAATGGAAACCTGGATACTATTATCTTCTGACCATACATTGTGACATCATAATGGAATCCTGGATACCATCATCTACTGACCATACATTGTGACATCATAATGGAAACCTGGATACTATTATCTTCTGACCACACATTGTGACATCATAATGGAATCCTGGAAATTATCATCTGCTGACCATACATTTTGACATCATAATGGAATCCTGGATACTATTATCTGCGGACCATACATTGTAGACATCATAATGGAATCCAGGATACCATCATCTACTGACCATACATTGTGATATCATAATGGAATCCTGAATACTATTATCTGCTGACCATACATTGTGACATCATAATGGAATCCTGGATATTATCATCTGCTGACCATACATTGTCACATCATAATGGAATCCTGTATACTATTATCTTCTGACCATACATTGTGACATCATAATGGAATCCTGGATACCATCATCTACTGACCATACATTGTGACATCATAATGGAAACCTGGATACCATCATCTACTGACCATACATTGTGACATCATAATAGAAACCTGGATACTATTATCTTCTGACCATACATTGTGACATCATAATGGAATCCTGGATATTATCATCTGCTGACCATACATTGTGACATCATAATGGAATCCTGGATACTATTATCTTCTGACCATACATTGTGACATCATAATGGAATTCTGGATACCATCATGTACTGACCATACATTGTGACATAATAATGGAAACCTGGATACTATTATCTTCTGACCATACATTGTGACATCATAATGGAATCCTGGATACCATCATCTACTGACCATACATTGTGACATCATAATGGAAACTTAGATACTATTATCTTCTGACCATACATTGAGACATCATAATGGAATCCTGGATATTATCATCTGCTGACCATACATAGTGACATCATAATGGAAACGTGGATACCATCATCTACTGACCATACATTGTGACATTATAATGGAAACCTGGACACTATTATCTGCTGACCATACATTGTGACATCATAATGGAATCCTGTATATTATCATCTGCTGACCATACATTGTGACATCATAATGGAATCCTGGATACTATTATCTGCTGATTATACATTGTGACATCATAATGGAATCCTTGATACCATCATCTTCTGACCGTACATTGTGACATCATAATGGAAAACTGGATAACATCATCTACTGACCATACATTGTGACATCATAATGGAAACATGGATACTATTATCTTCTGACCATACATTGTGACATCATAATGGAATCCTGGATACCATCATCTACTGACCATACATTGTGACATCATAATGGAAACCTTGATACTATTATCTTCTGACCATACATTGTGACATAATAATGGAATCCTGGATATTATCATCTGCGGACCATACTTTGTGACATCATAATGGAATTCTGGATACTATTATCTGCTAAACGTACATTTTGACATCATAATGGAATCCTGGATACTATTATCTGCTGACCATACATTGTGACATCATTATGGAATCCTGGATACTATTATCTGCTGACCATACATTGTGACATCATAATGGAATCCTGGATACCATCATCTACTGACCATACATTGTGACATCATAATGGAAACCTGGATACCATGATCTACTGACCATACATTGTGACATCATAATGGAAACCTATATACTATTATCTTCTGACCATACATTGTGACATAATAATGGAATCCTGGATACCATCATCTACTGACCATACATTGTGACATCATAATGGAAACCTGGATACTATTATCTTCTGACCATACATTGTGACATCATAATGGAATCCTGGATACTACTATCTTCTGACCATACATTGTGAAATCATAATGGAATCCTGGATACCATAATCTACTGACCATACATTGTGACATCATAATGGAAACCTGGATACCATCATCTACTGACCATACATTGCGACATCATATTGGAAACCTGGATACTATTATCTTCTGACCATACATTGTGACATCATAATGGAATCCTGGATACTATTATCTGCAGAACGTACATTGTGACATCATAATCGAATCCTGGATACTATTATCTGCTGACCATACATTGTGACATCATAATGGAATCCTGGATACCATCATCTTCTGACCATACATTGTGACATCATAATGGAAACCTGGATACCATCATCTACTGACCATACATTGTGACATCATAATGGAAACCTGGATACTATTATCTTCTGACCATACATTGTGACATCATAATGTTATACTGGATACCAACATCTACTGACCATACATTGTGACATCATAATGGAAACCTGGATACTATTATCTTCTGACCATACATTGTGACATCATAATGGAAACCTGGATACTATTATCTGCTGAACTTACATTGTTACATCATAATCGAATCCTGGATACTATTATCTGCTGACCATACATTGTGACATCATAATGTAATCCTGGATACTATTATCTGCTGACCATACATTGTGACATCATAATGGAATCCTGGATACCATTATCTACTGACCATACATTGTGACATCATAATGGAAACCTGGATACCATGATCTACTGACCATACATTGTGACATCATAATGGAAACTTGGATACTATAATCTTCTGACCATACATGGTGACATCATAATGGAATCCTGGATATTATCATCTGCGGACCATACATTGTGACATCATAATGGAATCCTGGATACTATTATCTGCTGACAATTCATTGTGACTTCATAATGGAATCCGGGATACTATAATCTGCTGACCATACATTGTGACATCATAATTGAATCCTGGATATTATCATCTGGTGACCATATATTGTGACATCATAATGGAATCCTGGATACTATTATCTGCTGACCATACATTGTGACATCATAATGGAATCCTTGATACCATCATCTTCTGACCATACATTGTGACATCATAATGGAAACCTGGATACCATCATCTACTGACCATACATTGTGACATCATAATGGAAACCTGGATACTATTATCTTCTGACCATACATTGTGACATCATAATGGAATCCTGAATACCATCATCTACTGACCATACATTGTGACATCATAATGGAAATCTGGATACTATTATCTTCTGACCATACATTGTGACATAATAATGGAATCCTGGATATTATCATCTGCTGACCATACATTGTGACATCATAATGGAATTCTGGATACTATTATCTGCTGAACGTACATTGTGACATCATTATGGAATCCTGGATACTATTATCTGCTGACCAAACATTGTGACATCATAATGGAATCCTGAATACCATCATCTACTGACCATACATTGTGACATCATAATGGATACCTGGATACCATGATCTACTGACTATACATTGTGACATCATAATGGAAACCTATATACTATTATCTTCTGACCATACATTGTGACATCATAATGGAATCCTGGATATTATCATCTGCTGACCATACATTGTGACATCATAATGGAATCCTGGATACTATTATCTGCTGACCATACATTGTGACATCATAATGGAATCCTGGATACCATCATCTTCTGACCATACATTGTGACATCATAATGGAATACTGGATACCATCATCTACTGACCATACATTGTGACATCATAATGGAAACCTGGATACTATTATCTTCTGACCATACATTGTGACATCATAATGGAAACCTGGATACTATTATCTGCTGAACTTACATTGTGACATCATAATCGAATCCTGGATACTATTATCTGCTGACCATACATTGTGACATCATAATGTAATCCTGGATACTATTATCTGCTGAATATACATTGTGATATCATAATGGAATCCTGGATACCATTATCTACTGACCATACATTGTGACATCATAATGGAAACCTGGATACCATCATCTACTGACCATACATTGTGACATCATATTGGAAACCTGGATACTATTATCTTCTGACCATACATTGTGACATCATAATGGAATCCTGGATACTATTATCTGCTGAACGTACATTGTGACATCATAATGGAATCCTGGATACTATTATCTGCTGACCTTACATTGTGACATCATAATGGATTCCTGGATACCATCATCTACTGACCATACATTGTGACATCATAATGGAATACTGGATACCATCATCTACTGACCATACATTGTGACATCATAATGGAAACCTGGATACCATCATCTACTGACCATACATTGTGACATCATAATGGAAACCTGGATACTATAATCTTCTGACCATACATGGGGACATCATAATGGAATCCTGGATATTATCATCTGCGGACCATACATTGTGACATCATAATGGAAAGCTGGATACCATCATCTACTGACCATACATTGTGACATCATAATGGAAACCTGTATACTATTATTTTCTGACCATACATTGTGACATCATAATGGAATCCTGGATACCATCATCTACTGACCATACCTTGTGACATCATAATGGAAACCTGTATACCATCATCTACTGACCATACATTGTGACAACATAATTCAATCCTGGATATTATCATCTGGTGACCATACATTTTGACATCATAATGGAATCCTGGATTCTCTTATCTTCTGACCATACATTGTGACATCATAATTGAATCCTGGATATTATCATCTGGTGACCATACATTTTGACATCATAATGGAATCCTGGATGCTATTATCTGCTGACCATACATTGTGACATCATAATGGAAACCTGGATACCATCATCTACTGACCATACATTGTGACAACATAATGGAAACCTGGATGCTATTATCTTCTGACCATACATTGTGACATCATAATGGAATCCTGGATATTATCGTCTGCTGACCATTCATTGTGACATCATAATGGAATCCTTGATACTATTATCTAATGACCATACATTGTGACATCATAATGGAAACCTGGATACTATTATCTACTAACCATACATTGTGACATCATAATGGAATCCTGGATATTATCATCTGCTGACAATACATTGTGACATCATAATGGAATCCTGGATACTCTTATCTGCTGACCATACATTGTGACATCATAATGGAATCCTGGATACCATCATCTACTGACTATACATTGTGACATCATAATTGAAACCTGGATACCATCATCTACTGATCATACATTATGACATCATAATGGAAACCTGGATACTATTGTCTGCTGACCATTGTGACATCATAATGGAATCCTGGATTCTATCATCTGCAGATCATACATTGTGACATCATAATGGAATGCTGGATACTATCATCAGCTGACCATACATTGTGACATAATAATGGAATCCTGGATATTATCATCTGCTGACCATACACTGTGACATCAAAATGGAATGCTGCATACTATTATCTGATGCCCATACATTGTAACATAATAATGGGATCCTGGATACTATCATATGCTGATGATACATTGTGACATCATAATGGAAACCTGGATACCATCATCTGCTGACCATACACTGTGACATCGCAAAGTAATTCTGGATATCATCATCTGCTGACCATACATTGTGACATCATAATGGAATCCTGGATACCATCATCTTCTGACCATACATTGTGACATCATAATGGAAAGCTGGATACCATCATCTACTGACCATACATTGTGACATCATAATGGAAACCTGTATACTATTATTTTCTGACCATACATTGTGACATCATAATGGAATCCTGGATACCATCATCTACTGACCATACATTGTGACATCATAATGGAAACCTGGATACTATTATCTTCTGACCATACATTGTGACATCATAATGGAATCCTGGATACTATTATCTGCTGACCATACATTGTGACATCATAATGGAATTCTGGATACTATTATCTGCTGAACGTACATTGTGACATCATAATCGAATCCTGGATACTATTATCTGCTGACCATACATTGCGACATCATAATGGAATCCTGGATACTATTATCTGCTGACCATACATTGTGACATCATAATGGAATCCTGGATTCCATCATCTACTGACCATACATTGTGACATCATAATGGAAACCTGGATACCATCATCTACTGACCATACATTGTGACATCATATTGGAAACCTGGATACTATTATCTTCTGACCATACATTGTGACATCATAATGGAATCCTGGATACTATTATCTGCTGAACGTACATTGTGACATCATAATGGAATCCTGGATACTATTATCTGCTGACCATACATCGTGACATCATAATGGATTCCTGGATACCATCATCTACTGACCATACATTGTGACATCATAATGGAATACTGGATACCATCATCTACTGACCATACATTGTGACATCATAATTGAAACCTGGATACCATCATCTACTGACCATACATTGTGACATCATAATGGAAACCTGGATACTATAATCTTCTGACCATACATGGTGACATCATAATGGAATCCTGGATATTATCATCTGCGGACCATACATTGTGACATCATAATGGAATCCTGGATACTATAATCTGCTGACCATACATTGTGACATCATAATGGAATCCTGGATACCATCATCTACTGACCATACCTTGTGACATCATAATGGAAACCTGGATACCATCATCTACTGACCATACATTGTGACATCATAATGGAAACCTGGATACTATTATCTTCTGACCATACATTGTGACATCATAATGGAATCCTGGATACCATTATCTGCTGACCATACATTTTGACATCATAATGGAATTCTGGATACTATTATCTGCTGAACGTACATTGTGACATCATAATCGAATCCTGGATACTATTATCTGCTGACCATACATTGTGACATCATAATGGAATCCTGGATACTATTATCTGCTGACCATACATTGTGACATCATAATGGAATCCTGAATACCATCATCTACTGACCATACATTGTGACATCATAATGGAAACCTGGATACAATCATCTACTGACCATACATTGTGACATCATATTGGAAACCTGGATACTATTATCTTCTGACCATACATTGTGACATCATAATGGAATCCTGGATACTATTATCTGCTGAACGTACATTGTGACATCATAATGGAATCCTGGATACTATTATCTGCTGACCATACATCGTGACATCATAATGGATTCCTGGATACCATCATCTACTGACCATACATTGTGACATCATAATGGAATACTGGATACCATCATCTACTGACCATACATTGTGACATCATAAAGGAAACCTGGATACTATAATCTTCTGACCATACATGGTGACATCATAAATGGAATCCTGGATAATATCATCTGCGGACCATACATTGTGACATCATAATGGAATCCTGGATACTATAATCTGCTGACCATACATTGTGACATCATAATGGAATCCTGGATACCATCATCTTCTGACCATACATTGTGACATCATAATGAAAACCTGGATACCATCATCTACTGACCATACATTGTGACATCATAATGGAAACCTGGATACTCTTATCTTCTGACCATACATTGTGACATCATAATTCAATCCTGGATATTATCATCTGGTGACCATACATTTTGACATCATAATGGAATCCTGGATGCTATTATCTGCTGACCATACATTGTGACATAATAATGGAAACCTGGATACCATCATCTACTGACCATCCATTGTGACAACATAATGGAAACCTGGATGCTATTATCTTCTGACCATACATTGTGACATCATAATGGAATCCAGGATATTATCATCTGCTGACCATTCATTGTGACATCATAATGGAATCCTTGATACTATTAACTAATGACCATACATTGTGACATCATAATGGAATCCTGGATACCATCATCTACTGACCGTACATTGTGACATCATAATGGAAACCTGGATACCATCATCTACTGACCATACATTGTGACGTCATAATGGAAAACTGGATACTATTATCTGCTGACCATACATTGTGACCTCATAATGGAATCCTGGATATTATCATCTGCTGACAATACATTGTGACATCATAATGGAATCCTGGATACTCGTATCTGCTGACCATACATTGTGACATCATAATGGAATCCTGGATACCATCATCTACTGACCATACATTGTGACATCATAATTGAAACCTGGATACCATCATCTACTGATCATACATTATGACATCAAAATGGAAACCTGGATACTATTGTCTGCTGACCATTGTGACATCATAATGGAATCAAGGATTCTATCATCTGCAGATCATACATTGTGACATCATAATGGAATGCTGGATACTATAATCTGCTGACCATACATTGTGACATCAATTAGGAATCCTGGATACTATTATCTTCTGACCATACATTGTGACATCATAATGGAATCCTGGATACTATTATCTACTGACCATACATTGTGACATCATAATGGAATCCTGGATAATATTATCTGCTGACTATACATTTTGACATCATAATGGAATCCTCGATACCATCATCTTCTGACCATACATTGTGACATCATAATGGAAACCTGGATACCATCATCTACTGACCATACATTGTGACATCATAATGGAAACCTGGATACTATTATCTGCTGACCATACATTGTGACATCATAATGGAATCCTGGATACCATTATCTTCTGACCATACATTGTGACATCATAATGGAATCCTTGATATTATCATCTGCTGACCATACATTGTGACATCATAATGGAATCCTGGATACTATTATCTGCTGACCATACATTGTGACATCATAATGGAATCCTGGATACCATCATCTACTGACCATACATTGTGACATCATAATGGAAACCTGGATACTATTATCTACTGACCATACATTGTGACATCATAATGGAATCCTGGATATTATCATCTGCTGACCATACATTGTGACATCATAATGGAATCCTGGATACTATTATCTGCTGACCATACATTGTGACATCATAATGGAATCCTGGATACCATCATCTACTGACCATACATTGTGACATCATAATAGAAACCTGGATACCATCATCTACTGATCATACATTATGACATCATAATTGAAACCTGGATACTATTGTCTGCTGACCATTGTGACATCATAATGGAATCTTGGATTCTATCATCTGCAGATCATACATTGTGACATCATAATGGAATGCTGGATACTATTATCTGCTGACCATACATTGTGACATAAATTAGGAATCCTGGATACTATCATCAGCTGACCATACATTGTGACATAATAATGGAATCCTTGATATTATCATCTGCTGACCATACATTGTGACATCATAATGGAATCCTGGATACTATTATCTGCTGACCATACATTGTGACATCATAATGGAATCCTGGATACCATCATCTACTGACCATACATTGTGACATCATAATGGAATCCTTGATATTATCATCTGCTGATCATACATTGTGACATCATAATGGAATCCAGGATACTATTATCTGCTGACCATACATTGTGACATCATAATGGAATCCTTGATACCATCATCTTCTGACCATACACTGTGTCATCATAATGGAAACCTGGATACCATCATCTACTGACCATACATTGTGACATCATAATGGAAACCTGGATACTATTATCTTCTGACCATACATTGTGACATAATAATGGAATCCTGGATATTATCATCTGCTGACCATACATTGTGACATCATAATGGAATCCTTGATACTATCATCTAATGACCATACATTGTGACATCATAATGGAAACCTGGATACTATTATCTACTAACCATACATTGTGACATCAAAATGGAATCCTGGATATTATCATCTGCTGACAATACATTGTGACATCATAATGGAATCCTGGATACTCTTATCTGCTGACCATACATTGTGACATCATAATGGAATCCTGGATACCATCATCTACTGACCATACATTGTGACATCATAATAGAAACCTGGATACCATCATCTACTGATCATACATTATGACATCATAATGGAAACCTGGATACTATTGTCTGCTGACCATTGTGACATCATAATGGAATCTTGGATTCTATCATCTGCAGATCATACATTGTGACATCATAATGGAATGCTGGATACTATTATCTGCTGATCATACATTGTGACATAAATTAGGAATCCTGGATACTACCATCAGCTGACCATACATTGTGACATAATAATGGAATCGTGGATATTATCATCTGCTGATGATACATTGTGACATCATAATGGAAACCTGGATACCATCATCTGCTGACCATACACTGTGACATCACAAAGTAATTCTGGATATCATCATCTGCTGACCATACATTGTGACATCATAATGGAATCCTGGATACCATCATCTTCTGAACATACATTGTGACATCATAATGGAATCCTGGATACCATCATCTACTGATCATACATTGTGACATCATAATGGAAACCTGGATACTATTATCTTCTGACCATACATTGTGACATCATAATGGAAACCTGGATACTATTATCTGCTGACCATACATTGTGACATCATAATGGAATTCTGGGTACTATTATCTGCTGAACGTACATTGTGACATCATAATCGAATCCTGGATACTATTATCTGCTGACCATACATTGTGACATCATAATGGAATCCTGGATACTATTATCTGCTGACCATACATTGTGACATCATAATGGAATCCTGGATACCATCATCTACTGACCATACATTGTGACATCATAATGGAAACCTGGATACCATCATCTACTGGCCATACATTGTGACATCATATTGGAAACCTGGATACTATTATCATCTGACCATACATTGTGACATCATAATGGAATCCTGGATACTATTATCTGCTGAACGTACATTGTGAAATCATAATGGAATCCTGGATACTATTATCTGCTGACCATACATTGTGACATCATAATGGATTCCTGGATACCATCATCTACTGACCATACATTGTGACATCATAATGGAAACCTGGATTCTATAATCTTCTGACCATACATGGTGACATCATAATGGAATCCTGGATATTATCATCTGCGGACCATACATTGTGACATCATAATGGAATCCTGGATACTATAATCTGCTGACCATACATTGTGACATCATAATTGAATCCTGGATACCATCATCTACTGACCATACCTTGTGACATCATAATGGAAACCTGGATACCATCATCTACTGACCATACATTGTGACATCATAATGGAAACCTGGATACTCTTATCTTCTGACCATACATTGTGACATCATAATTCAATCCTGGATATTATCAACTGGTGACCATACATTTTGACATCATAATGGAATCCTGGATACTCTTATCTTCTGACCATACATTGTGACCTCATAATGGAATCCTGGATATTATCATCTAGTGACAATACATTGTGACATCATAATGGAATCCTGGATGCTATTATCTGCTGACCATACATTGTGACATAATAATGGAAACCTGGATACCATCATCTACTGAACATACATTGTGACAACATAATGGAAACCTGGATGCTATTATCTTCTGACCATACATTGTGACATCATAATGGAATCCAGGATATTATCATCTGCTGACCATACATTGTGACATCATAATGGAATCCTTGATACTATTATCTAATGACCATACATTGTGACATCATAATGGAATCCTGGATACCATCATCTACTGACCGTACATTGTGACATCATAATGGAAACCTGGATACTATTATCTGCTGACCATACATTGTGACCTCATAATGGAATCCTGGATATTATCATCTGCTGACAATACATTGTGACATCATAATGGAATCCTGGATACTCGTATCTGCTGACCATACATTGTGACATCATAATGGAATCCTGGATACCATCATCTACTGACCATACATTGTGACATCATAATTGAAACCTGGATAACATCATCTACTGATCATACATTATGACATCAAAATGGAAACCTGGATACTATTGTCTGCTGACCATTGTGACATCATAATGGAATCATGGATTCTATCATCTGCAGATCATACATTGTGACATCATAATGGAATGCTGGATACTATTGTCTGCTGACCATACATTGTGACATCAATTCGGAATCCTGGATACCATTATCTTCTGACCATACATTGTGACATCATAATGGAATCCTGGATACTATTATCTGCTGACCATACATTGTGACATCATAATGGAATCCTGGATAATATTATCTGCTGACCATACATTGTGACATCATAATGGAATCCTGGATACCATCATCTTCTGACCATACATTGTGACATCATAATGGAAACCTGGATACCATCATCTACTGACGATACATTGTGACATCATAATGGAAACCTGGATACCATCATCTACTGACCATACATTGTGAAATCATAATGGAATCCTGGATACTATTATCTTCTGACCATACATTGTGACATCATAATGGAATACTGGATACCATCATCTACTGACCATACATTGTGACATCATAATGGAAACCTGGATACTATCATCTGCTGACCATACATTGTGACATCATAATGGAAATCCTGGATACTATTATCTTCTGACCATACATTGTGACATCATAATGGAATTCTGGATACCATCATCTTCTGACCATACATTGTGACATCATAATGGAATCCTGGATACTATTATCTGCTGACCATACATTGTGACATCATAATGGAATCCTGGATACCATCATCTACTGACCATACATTGTGACATCATAATGGAATCCTGGATACTATTATCTTCTGACCATACATTGTGACATCATAATGGAATACTGATACCATCATCTACTGACCATACATTGTGACATCATAATGAAACCTGGATATCATCATCTACTGACCATACATTGTGAAATCATAGTGGAAACCTGGATACTATTATCTTCTGACCATACATTGTGACATCATAATGGAATTCTGGATACCATCATCTTCTGACCATACATTGTGACATCATAATGGAATCCTGGATACTATTATCTGCTGACCATACATTGTGACATCATAATGGAATCCTGGATACCATCATCTACTGACCATACATTGTGACATCATAATGGAATCCTGGATACTATTATCTTCTGACCATACATTGTGACATCATAATGGAATACTGGATACCATCATCTACTGACCATACATTGTGACATCATAATGGAAACCTGGATACCATCATCTACTGACCATACATTGTGAAATCATAGTGGAAACCTGGATACTATTATCTTCTGACCATACATTGTGACATCATAATGGAATACTTGATATTATCATCTGCTGACAATACATTGTGACATCATAATGGAATCCTGGATACTCTTATCTGCTGACCATACATTGTGACATCATAATGGAATCCTGGATACCATCATCTAATGACCATACATTGTGACATCATAATTGAAACCTGGATACCATCATCTACTGATCATACATTATGACATCATAATGGAAACCTGGATTCTATTGTCTGCTGACCATTGTGACATCATAATGGAATGCTGGATACTATTATCTGCTGACCATACATTGTGACATCAATTAGGAATCCTGGATACTATCATCAGCTGACCATACATTGTGACATAATAATGGAATCCTGGATATTATCATCTGCTGACCATACACTGTGACATCAAAATGGAATTCTGCATACTATTATCTGATGCCCATACATTGTGACATCAATTAGGAATCCTGGATACCATCATCTACTGACCATACATTGTGACATCATAATGGAATCCTTGATATTATCATCTGCTGACCATACATTGTGACATCATAATGGAATCCTGGATACTATTATCTGCTGACCATACATTGTGACATCATAATGGAATCCTTGATATTATCATCTGCTGACCATACATTGTGACATCATAATGGAATCCTGGATACTATTATCTGCTGACCATACATTGTGACATCATAATGGAATCCTGGATACTATTATCTGCTGACCATACATTGTGACATCATAATGGAATCCTGGATACCATCATCAACCGACCATACATTGTGATATCATAATGGAATCCTGGATACTATAATCTGCTGACCATACATTGTGACATCATAATGGAATTCTGGATACTATTATCTGCTGACCATACATTGTGACATCATAAAGGAATCCTGGATATTATCATCTGCTGACCATACATTGTGACATCATAATGGAAACCTGGATACCATCATCTACTGACCATACATGTTGACATCATAATGGAAACATGGATACTATTATCTTCTGACCATACATTGTGACATCATAATGGAATCATGTATACCATCATCTACTGACCATACATTATGACATCATAATGGAATCCTGGATCCTATTATCTGCTGATCATACATTGTGACATCATTATGGAATCCTGGATACTATTATCTGCTGACCATACATTGTGACATCATAATGGAATCCTGGATACTATTATCTTCTGACCATACATTTTGAAATCATAATGGAATCCTGGATACCATCATCTACTGACCATACATTGTGACATCATAATGGAATCCTGAATACTATAATCTGCTGACCATACATTGTGACATCATAATGGAATTCTGGATACTATTATCTGCTGACCATACATTGTGACATCAATTAGGAATCCTGGATACTATCATCAGCTGACCATACATTGTGACATAATAATGGAATCCTGGATATTATCATCTGCTGACCATACACTGTGACATCAAAATGGAATTCTGCATACTATTATCTGATGTCCATACATTGTGACATCAATTAGGAATCCTGGATACCATCATCTTCTGACCATACATTGTGACATCATAATGAAAACCTGGATACCATCATCTACTGACCATACTTTGTGACATCATAATGGAAACCTGGATACCATCATCTACTGACCATACATTGTGACATCATAATGGAATCCTGGATATTATCATCTGCTGACCATACATTGTGACATCATAATGGAATCCTGGATACTATTATCTGCTGACCATACATTGTGACATCATAATGGAATCCTGGATACCATCATCTACTGACCATACATTGTGACATCATAATGGAATCCTGGATACTATCATCTGCTGACCATACATTGTGACATCATAATGGAATCCTGGATACTATTATCTGCTGACCATACATTGTGACATCATAATGGAATCCTTGATACTATTATCTGCTGACCATACATTGTGACATCATAATGGAATCCTGGATACTATTATCTGCTGACCATACATTGTGACATCATAATGGAATCCTGGATACCATCATCTACTGACCATACATTGTGACATCATAATGGAATCCTGGATACTATAATCTGCTGACCATACATTGTGACATCATAATGGAATTCTGGATACTATTATCTGCTGACCATACATTGTGACATCATAAAGGAATCCTGGATATTATCATCTGCTGACCATACATTGTGACATCATAATGGAAACCTGGATACCATCATCTACTGACCATACATGTTGACATCATAATGGAAACATGGATACTATTATCTTCTGACCATACATTGTGACATCATAATGGAATCATGTATACCATCATCTACTGACCATACATTATGACATCATAATGGAATCCTGGATCCTATTATCTGCTGATCATACATTGTGACATCATTATGGAATCCTGGATACTATTATCTGCTGACCATACATTGTGACATCATAATGGAATCCTGGATACTATTATCTTCTGACCATACATTTTGAAATCATAATGGAATCCTGGATACCATCATCTACTGACCATACATTGTGACATCATAATGGAATCCTGAATACTATAATCTGCTGACCATACATTGTGACATCATAATGGAATCCTGGATACTATTATCTGCTGACCATACATTGTGACATCATATTGGAATCCTGGATACTATCATCAGCTGACCATACATTGTGACATCATAATGGAATCCTGGATATTATCATCTGCTGACCATACACTGTGACATCATAATGGAATCCTGGATACTATTATCTGCTGACCATACATTGTGACATCATAATGGAATCCTGGATACCATCATCTTCTGACCATACATTGTGACATCATAATGAAAACCTGGATACCATCATCTACTGACCATACATTTGTGACATCATAATGGAAACCTGGATACCATCATCTACTGACCATACATTGTGACATCATAATGGAATCCTGGATATTATCATCTGCTGACCATACATTGTGACATCATAATGGAATCCTGGATACTATTATCTGCTGACCATACATTGTGACATCATAATGGAATCCTGGATACCATCATCTACTGACCATACATTGTGACATCATAATGGAATCCTGGATATTATCATCTGCTGACCATACATTGTGACATCATAATGGAATCCTGGATACTATTATCTGCTGACCATACATTGTGACATCATAATGGAATCCTTGAAATTATCATCTGCTGACCATACATTGTGACATCATAATGGAATCCTGGATACTATTATCTGCTGACCATACATTGTGACATCATAATGGAATCCTGGATACCATGATCTACTGACCATACATTGTGACATCATAATGGAATCCTGGATACTATAATCTGCTGACCATACATTGTGACATCATAATGGAATCCTGGATATTATCATCTGCTGACCATACATTGTGACATCATAATGGAATTCTGGATACCATCATCTACTGACCATACATTGTGACATCATAATGGAATCCTGGATACTATTATCTGCTGACCATACATTGTGACATCATAATGGAAACCTTGATACTATTATCTGCTGAACATACATTGTGACATCATAATGGAATCCTTGATACTATTATCTTCTGACCATACATTGTGACATCATTATGGAATCCTGAATACTATTATCTGCTGACCAAACATTGTGACATCATAAGGGAAACCTGGATACCATGATCTACTGATCATACATTGTGACATCATAATGGAAACCTATATACTATTATCTTCTGACCATACATTGTGACATCATAATGGAATCCTGGATATTATCATCTGCTGACCATTCATTGTGACATCATAATGGAATCCTGGATACTATTATCTGCTGACCATACATTGTGACATCATAATGGAATCCTGGATATTATCATCTGCTGACAATACATTGTGACATCATAATGGAATCCTGGATACTCGTATCTGCTGACCATACATTGTGACATCATAATGGAATCCTGGATACCATCATCTACTGACCATACATTGTGACATCATAATTGAAACCTGGATACCATCATCTACTGATCATACATTATGACATCAAAATGGAAACCTGGATACTATTGTCTGCTGACCATTGTGACATCATAATGGAATCATGGATTCTATCATCTGCAGATCATACATTGTGACATCATAATGGAATGCTGGATACTATTGTCTGCTGACCATACATTGTGACATCAATTCGGAATCCTGGATACCATTATCTTCTGACCATACATTGTGACATCATAATGGAATCCTGGATACTATTATCTGCTGACCATACATTGTGACATCATAATGGAATCCTGGATAATATTATCTGCTGACCATACATTGTGACATCATACTGGAATCCTGGATACCATCATCTTCTGACCATACATTGTGACATCATAATGGAAACCTGGATACCATCATCTACTGACCATACATTGTGACATCATAATGGAAACCTGGATACCATCATCTACTGACCATACATTGTGAAATCATAGTGGAAACCTGGATACTATTATCTACTGACCATACATTGTGACATCATAATGGAATACTTGATATTATCATCTGCTGACCATACATTGTGACATCATAATGGAATCCTGGATACTATTATCTGCTGACCATACATTGTGACATCATAATGGAATCCTGGATACCATCATCTACTGACCATACATTGTGACATCATAATGGAATCCTGGATACTATTATCTTCTGACCATACATTGTGACATCATAATGGAATACTGGATACCATCATCTACTGACCATAAATTGTGACATCATAATGGAAACCTGGATACCATCATCTACTGACCATACATTGTGAAATCATAGTGGAAACCTGGATACTATTATCTTCTGACCATACATTGTGACATCTTAATGGAATACTTGATATTATCATCTGCTGACAATACATTGTGACATCATAATGGAATCCTGGATACTCTTATCTGCTAGTGCTGACCATACATTGTGACATCATAATGGAATCCTGGAGACCATCATCTAATGACCATACATTGTGACATCATAATTGAAACCTGGATACCATCATCTACTGATCATACATTATGACATCATAATGGAAACCTGGATACTATTGTCTGCTGACCATTGTGACATCATAATGGAATCCTGGATTCTATCATCTGCAGATCATACATTGTGACATCATAATGGAATCCTGGATACTATCATCAGCTGACCATACATTGTGACATAATAATGGAATCCTGGATATTATCATCTGCTCACCATACACTGTGACATCAAAATGGAATTCTGCATACTATTATCTGATGCCCATACATTGTGACATCAATTAGGAATCCTGGATACCATCATCTTCTGACCATAGATTGTGACATCATAATGGAAACCTGGATACCATCATCTACTGACCATACTTTGTGACATAATAATGGAAACCTGGATACCATCATCTACTGACCATACATTGTGACATCATAATGGAATCCTTGATATTATCATCTGCTGACCATACATTGTGACATCATAATGGAATCCTGGATACTATTATCTGCTGACCATACATTGTGACATCATAATGGAATCCTGGATACCATCATCTACTGACCATACATTGTGACATCATAATGGAATCCTTGATATTATCATCTGCTGACCATACATTGTGACATCATAATGGAATCCTGGATACTATTATCTGCTGACCATACATTGTGACATCATAATGGAATCCTTGATATTATCATCTGCTGACCATACATTGTGACATCATAATGGAATCCTGGATACTATTATCTGCTGACCATACATTGTGACATCATAATGGAATCCTGGATACCATCATCTACTGACCATACATTGTGACATCATAATGGAATCCTGGATACTATAATCTGCTGACCATAAATTGTGACATCATAATGGAATTCTGGATACTATTATCTGCTGACCATACATTGTGACATCATAATGGAATCCTGGATATTATCATCTTCTGACCATACATTGTGACATCATAATGGAATCCTGTATACCATCATCTACTGACCATACATTGTGACATCATAATGGAAACCTGGATACTATTATCTTCTGACCATACATTATGACATCATAATGGAATCCTGGATACTATTATATGCTGATCATACATTGTGACATCATTATGGAATCCTGGATACTAATATCTGCTGACCATACATTGTGACATTATAATGGAATCCTGGATACTATTATCTGCTGACCATACATTGTGACATCATAATGGAATCCTGGATACCATCATCTACTGACCATACATTGTGACATCATAATGGAATCCTGGATACTATAATCTGCTGACCATATATTGTGACATCATAATGGAATTCTGGATACTATTATCTGCTGACCATACATTGTGACATCATAAAGGAATCCTGGATATTATCATCTGCTGACCATACATTGTGACATCATAATGGAATCTTGGATACTATTATCTGCTGACCATACATTGTGACATCATAATGGAATCCTGGAAATTATTATCTGCTGACCATACATTTTGACATCATAATGGAATCCTAGATACTATTATCTGCGGACCATACATTGTGACATCATAATGGAATCCAGGATACCATCATCTACTGACCATACATTGTGATATTATAATGGAAACCTTGATACTATTATCTGCTGACCATACATTGTGACATCATAATGGAATCCTGGATATTATCATATGCTGACCATACATTGTCACATCATAATGGAATCCTGTATACTATTATCTTCTGACCATACATTGTGACATCATAATGGAATCCTGGATACCATCATACTGACCATACATTGTGACATCATAATGGAAACCTGGATACTATTATCTGCTGACCATACATTGTGACATCATAATGGAATCCTGGATACCATCATCTACTGACCATACATAGTGACATCATAATGGAAACCTGGATACCATCATCTACTGACCATACATTGTGACATCATAATGGAAACCTGGATACTATTATCTTCTGACCATACATTGTGACATCATAATGGAATCCTGGATATTATCATCTGCTGACCATACATTGTGACATCATAATGGAATCCTGGATATTATCATCTGCTGACCATACATTGTGACATCATAATGGAATCTTTGATACCACCATCTACTGACCATACATTGTGACATCATAATGGAATCCTGGATACTATTATCTGCTGACCATACATTGTGACATCATAATGGAAACCTTGATACTATTATCTGCTGAACATACATTGTGACATCATAATGGAATCCTTGATACTATTATCTTCTGACCATACATTGTGACATCATTATGGAATCCTGGATACTATTATCTGCTGACCAAACATTGTGACATCATAATGGAATCCTGGATACCATCATCTACTGACCATACATTGTGACATCATAATGGAAACCTGGATACCATGATCTACTGATCATACATTGTGACATCATAATGGAAACCTATATACTATTTTCTTCTGACCATACATTGTGACATCATAATGGAATCCTGGATATTATCATCTGCTGACCATACATTGTGACATCATAATGGAATCCTGGATACTATTATCTGCTGACCATACATTGTGACATCATAATGGAATCCTGGATAACGTCATCTTCTGACCATACATTGTGACATCATAATGGAAACCTGGATACCATCATCTACTGACCATACATTGTGACATCATAATGGAAACCTGGATACTATTATCTTCTGACCATACATTGTGACATCATAATGGAATCCTGGACACTATTATCTTCTGAACATACATTGTGACATCATAATGGAATCCTGGATACCATCATCTACTGACCATACATTGTGACATCATAATGGAAACCTGGATACTATTATCTGCTGACCATACATTGTGACATCATAATGGAATCCTGGATATTATCATCTGCTGACCATACTTTGTGACATCATATTGGAATCCTGGATACTGTTATCTTCTGACCATACATTGTGACATCATAATGCAATCCTGGATACCATCATCTACTGACCATACACTGTGACATCATAATGGAATCCTGGATACCATCATCTACTGACCATACATTGTGACTTCATAATGGACACCTGGATACTATTATCTTCTGACCATACATTGTGACATCATAATGGAATCCTGGACACTATTATCTGCTGACCATACATTGTGACATCATAATGGAATCCTGGATACTATTATTTGCTGACCATTCATTGTGACATCATAATGGAATCCTGGATACCATCATTTACTGACCATACATTGTGACATCATAATGGAATCCTGGATACTAATATCTGCTGACCATACATTGTGACATCATAATGGAA
Source organism: Bufotes viridis (assembly GCA_033119425.1). NCBI lineage: Eukaryota > Metazoa > Chordata > Amphibia > Anura > Bufonidae > Bufotes > Bufotes viridis. Next base: position 121,470 of record JAKVIS010000091.1, read on the forward strand.
TCCTGAATACTATTATCTGCTGACCATACATTCTGACATCATAATGGAAACCTGGATACCATCATCTACTGACCATACATTGTGACATCATAATGGAATCCTGGATACTATTATCTGCTGACCATACATTGTGAAATCATAATGGAATCCTGGATACCATCATCTACTGACCATACATTGTGACATCATAATGGAATCATGGATACCATCATCTACTGACCATACATTGTGACATCATAATGGAAACCTGGATACCATCATCTACTGACCATACATTGTGACATCATAATGGAAACCTGGATACTATTATCTGCTGACCATACATTGTGACATCATAAAGGAATCCTGGATACTATTATCTTCTGACCATACATTGAGACATCATAATGGAATCCTGGATACCATCATCTACTGACCATACATTGTGACATCATAATGGAATCCTGGATACCATCATCTACTGACCATACATTGTGACATCATAATGGAAACCTGGATACTATTATCTTCTGACCATACATTGTGAAATCATAATGGAATCCTGGATACTATTATCTACTGACCATACATTGTGACATCATAATGGAAACCTGGATACTATTATCTGCTGACCATACATTGTGACATCATAATGGAATCCTGGATATTATCATCTGCTGACCATACATTGTGACATCATAATGGAATCCTGGATACCATCATCTACTGACCATACATTGTGACATCATAATGGAAACCTGGATACCATCATCTACTGACCATACATTGTGACATCATAATGGAATCCTGGATACTATTATCTGCTGACCATACATTGTGACATCATAATGGAATCCTGGATACTATTATCTGCTGACCATACATTGTGACATCATAATGGAATCCTGGATACTATTATCTGCTGACCATACATTGTGACATCATAAGGGAAACCTAGATACCATCATCTACTGACCATACATTGTGACATCATAATGGAAACCTGGATACTATTATCTGCTGACCATACATTGTGACATCATAATGGAATCCTGGATATTATCATCTGCTGACCATACATTGTGACATCATAATGGAATCCTGGATACTATTATCTGCTGACCCTACATTGTGACATCATAATGGAAACCTGGATACCATCATCTACTGACCATACATTGTGACATCATAATGGAATCCGGGATACTATTATCTGCTGACCATACATTGTGACATCATAATGGAATTCGGGATACTATTATCTGCTGACCATACATTGTGACATCATAATGGAAACCTGGACACTATTATCTTCTGACCATACATTGTGACATCATAATGGAAACCTGGATACCATCATCTACTGACCATACATTGTGACATCATAATGGAAACCTGAATACTATTATCTGCTGACCATACATTGTGACATCATAATGGAATCCTGGATATTATCATCTGCTGACCATACTTTGTGACATCATATTGGAATCCTGGATACTGTTATCTTCTGACCATACATTGTGACATCATAATGGAATCCTGGATACCATCATCTACTGACCATACTTTGTGACATCATAATGGAAACCTGGATACCATCATCTACTGACCATACATTGTGACATTATAATGGAAACCTGGATACTATTATCTTCTGACCATACATTGTGACATCATAATGGAATCCTGGATAATGTTATCTTCTGACCATACATTGTGACATCATAATGGAATCCTCGATACCATCATCTACTGACCATACATTGTGACATCATAATGGAAACCTGGATACAATTATCTTCTGACCATACATTGTGACATCATAATGGAATCCTGGATACCATCATCTATTGACCATACATTGTGACATCATAATGGAAACCTGGATATCATCATCTACTGACCATACATTGTGACATCATAATGGAAACCTGGATACTATTATCTGCTGACCATACATTGTGACATCATAATGGAAACCTGGATATTATTATCTGCTGACCATACATTGTGGCATCATAATGGAATCCTGGATACTATTATCTTCTGACCATACATTGTGGCATCATAATGGAATCCTGGATACCATCATCTACTGACCATACATTGTGACATCATAATAGAATCCTGGATACTATTATCTGCTGTCCATACATTGTGACATCATACTGGAATCCTGGATACTATTATCTTCTAACCATACATTGTGACATCATAATGGAATCCTGGATACCATCATCTACTCACCATACATTGTGACATCATAATGGAATCCTGGATACCATTATCTACTGACCATACATTGTGACATCATAATGGAAACCTGGATACTATTATCTTCTGACAATACATTGTGACATTATAATGTAATCCTGGATACTATTATCTGCTGACCATACATTGTGAGATCATAATGAAATCCTGGATAACATCATCTACTGACCATACATTGTGACATCATAATGGAAACCTGGATACCATCATCTACTAACCATATATTGTGACATCATAATGGAAACCTGGATACTATTATCTTCTGACCATACATTGTGACATCATAATGGAATCCTGGATATTATCATCTGCTGACCATACATTGTGACATCATAATGGATTCCTGTATACTATTATCTTCTGACCATACATTGTGAAATCATAATGGAATCCTGGATACGATCATCTACTGACCATACATTGTGACATCATAATGGAATCCTGGATACTATTATCTTCTGACCATACATTGTGACATCATAATGGAATCCTGGATACTATTATCTGCTGACCATACATTGTGACATCATAATGGAATCCTGGATACTATTATCTGCTGACCCTTCTGTTATAGTAATTTCCCTTACCCCGCGCTCCCAAGCACGTGTATCAGCTCCTTTGTGTAAGGAAAGGCCGCACTATTCCAGTAATGAGATAAAATGTTTCATGGTTGCGATCTGTTGAGAGACTCCCCTCTCAGACCCTTTCTTTATTTACATAGACCAAGGGATAACAAATAGGAAGTGGACGGGCCCAACACCTGACCACTCCCTTCAGGTACAGTACAGTCATACAGGAAGTGATGTCACACACATAGAAAGAATACCACAACATGTCTCTTAGTCACCACTAGGGGGGAGTCTTGTTCAGCACCGATCAGTGATCAATGCTCAACAAGGCTCACCAGGATTCTTATGTGGGCCTACTTATAGGAACAGCGTCACCATCTCCAGCGGTTGATCAGGCACACTGGAAATAACGAATGCACGTTCCTTTCCGTATATTGTTCTCTTAATAAATGCATACACGCCAAGCCAATAAATCCGCCTTTTGGGCAGAGGGCCCCAGCCGGCATCTATCTATTTGCCAAGAAAACACTGCTTGCTGCGTCTCTATATCCGCAGCAAGATATCCACTTCCAGTGGTTTACACACTGAGAGACACGATGACAATATTAGAAAACACATCATAATAATTTCCACAACACTACCTTGTGACATCATAATGGAAACATGGATACCATCATCTACTGACCATACATTGTGACATCATAATGGAAACCTGGATACTATTATCTGCTGACCATACATCGTGACATCATACTGGTATCCTGGATACTATTACCTTCTGACCATACATTTTGACATCATAATGGTATCCTGGATACCATCATCTACTCACCATACATTGTGACATCATAATGGAAACCTGGATACCATCATCTACTGACCATACATTGTGACATCATAATGGAAACCTGGATACCATCATCTACTGACCATACATTGTGACATCATAATGGAAACCTGGATACTATTTTCTGCTGACCATACATTGTGACATCATAATGGAATCCTGGATACCATCATCTACTGACCATACATTGTGACATCATAATGTATACCTGGATACCATCATCTACTGGCCATACATTGTGACATCAAAATGGAATACAGGATATTATCATCTGCTGACCATACATTGTGACTTCATAATGGAAACCTGGATACTATTATCTTCTGACCATACATTGTGAGATCATAATGGAAACCTGGATACCATCATCTACTGATCATACATTGTGACATCATAATGGAAACCTGGATACTATTATCTGCAGACCATACATTGTGACATCATAATGGAATCCTGGATACTATTATCTTCTGACCATACATTGTGACATCATAATGGAATCCTGGATACCATCATCTACTGACCATACATTGTGACATCATAATTGAATCCTGGATACCATCATCTACTGACCATACATTGTGACTTCATAATGGAAACCTGGATACTATTATCTTCTGACCATACATTGTGACATCATAATGGAATCCTGGATATTATTATCTGCTGACCATACATTGTGACATCATAATGGAATCTTTGATACCACCATCTACTGACCATACATTGTGACATCATAATGGAAACCTGGATACCATCATCTACTGACCATACATTGTGACATCATAATGGAAACCTTGATACTATTATATGCAGACCATACATTGTGACATCATAATGGAATCCTGGATACTATTATTTTCTGACCATACATTGTGACATCATAATGGAATCCTAGATACCATCATTTACTGACCATACATTGTGACATCATAATGGAAACCTGGATACCATCATCTACTGACCATACATTGTGACATCATAATGGAAACCTTGATACTATTATATGCAGACCATACATTGTGACATCATAATGGAAACCTGGATACTATTATCTTCTGACCATACATTGTGACATCATAATAGAATCCTGGATACTATTATCTGCTGACCACACATTGTGACATCATACTGGAATCCTGGATACTATTACCTTCTGACCATACATTTTGACATCATAATGGAATCCTGGATACCATCATCTACTGACCATACATTGTGACATCATAATGGAAACCTGGATACCATCATCTACTGACCATACATTGTGACATCTTAATGGAAACCTGGATACTATTATCTGCTGACCATACATTGTAACATCATAATGGAATCCTGGATACTATTATCTGCTGACCATACATTGTGACATCATAATGGAAACATGGATACTATTATCTGCTGACCATACATTGTAACATCATAATGGAATCCTGGGATACTATTATCTGCTGACCATACATTTTTACATCATAATGGAAACCTGGATACCATCATCTACTGACCATACATTGTGACATCATAATGGAATCCTGGATACTATTATCTGCTGACCATACATTGTGAAATCATAATGGAATCCTTGATACCATCATCTACTGACCATACATTGTGACATCATAATGGAATCATGGATACCATCATCTACTGACCATACATTTTGACATCATAATGGAAACCTGGATACCATCATCTACTGACCATACATTGTGACATCATAATGGAAACCTGGATACTATTATCTTCTGACCATACATTGTGACATCATAATGGAAACCTGGATACTATTATCTTCTGACCATACATTGTGACATCATAATGGAATCCTGAATATTATCATCTGCTGGCCATACATTGTGACATCATAATGGAAACCTGGATAGCATCATCTACTGACCATAAATTGTGAAATCATAATGGAATCCTGGATACTATTATCTTCTGACCATACATTGTGACATCATAATGGAAACCTGGATACTATTATCTTCTGACCATACATTGTGACATCAAAATGGAAACCTGGATACTATTATCTGCTGACCATACATTGTGACATTATAATGGAATCCTGGATATTATCATCTGCTGACCATACATTGTGACATCATAATGGAAATCTGGATACTATTATCTGCTGACCATACATTGTGACATCATAATGGAAACCTGGATACTATTATCTTCTGAAAATACATTGTGACATCATAATGGAAATCTGGATACTATTATCTGCTGACCATACATTGTGACATCATAATGGAAACCTGGATACTATTATCTTCTGAAAATACATTGTGACAACATAATGGAATCCTGGATACTATTATCTGCTGACCATACATTGTGAAATCATAATGGAATCCTGGATACCATCATCTTCTGACCATACATTGTGACATCATAATGGAAACCTGGATATTATCATCTGCTGACCATACATTGTGACATCATAATGGAATCCTGGATATTATCATCTGCTGGCCATACATTGTGACATCATAATGTAATCCGGGATACTATTATCTGCTGACCATACATTGTGACATCATAATGGAATCTGGGATACTATTATCTGCTGACCATACATTGTGACATCATAATGGAAACCTGGATACTATTATCTGCTGACCATACATTGTAACATCATAATGGAATCCTGGACACTATTATCTTCTGACCATACATTGTGACATCATAATGGAATCCTGGATACTATTATCTTCTGACAATACATTGTGACATCATAATGGAATCTTGGATACTATTATCTGCTGACCATACATTGTGACATCATAATGGAATCCTGGATATTATCATCTGCTGACCATACATTGTGACATCATAATGGAATCCTGGATACTATTATCTTCTGACCATATATTGTGACATCATAATGGAATCCTGGATACCATCATCTACTGACCATACATTGTGACATCATAATGGAATCCTGGATATTATCATCTGCTGACAATACATTGTGACATCATAATGGAATCCTGGATACTATTATCTGCTGACACTACCTTGTGACATCATAATGGAAACCTGGATACCATCATCTACTGACCATACATTGTGACATCACAATGAAAACCTGGATACTATTATCTTCTGACCATACATTGTGACATCATAATGGAATCCTGGATATTATCATCTGCTGACCATATATTGTGACATCATAATGGAATCCTGGATACCATCATCTTCTGACCATACATTGTGACATCATAATGGAAACCTGGATACCATCATCTACTGACCATACATTGTGACATCATAATGGAAACCTGGATACTATTATCTGCTGACCATACATTGTGACATCATAATGGAATCCTGGATACCATCATCTACTGACCATACATTGTGACATCATAATGTATACCTGGATACCAACATCTACTGACCATACATTGTGACATCAAAATGGAATACAGGATATTATCATCTGCTGACCATACATTGTTACATCATAATGGAATCCTGGATAATATTATATTCTGACCATACATTGTGACATCATAATGGAATCCTGGATACCATCATCTACTGACCATACATTGTGACATCATAATGGAATCCTGGATACCATCATCTACTGACCATACATTGTGACTTCATAATGGAAACCTGGATACTATTATCTTCTGACCATACATTGTGACATCATAATGGAATCCTGGATATTATTATCTGCTGACCATACATTGTGACATCATAATGGAATCCTTGATACCACCATCTACTGACCATACGTTGTGACATCATAATGGAAACCTGGATACCATCATCTACTGACCATACATTGTGACATCATAATGGAAACCTGGATACTATTATCTGCTGACCATACATTGTGACATCATCATGGAATCCTGGATACTATTATTTTCTGACCATACATTGTGACATCATAATGGAATCCTGGATACCATCATTTACTGACCATACATTGTGACATCATAATGGAAACCTGGATACTATTATCTTCTGACCATACATTGAGACATCATAATAGAATCCTGGATACTATTATCTGCTGACCATACATTGTGACATCATACTGGAATCCTGGATACTATTACCTTCTGACCATACATTTTGACATCATAATGGTATCCTGGATACCATCATCTACTCACCATACATTGTGACATCATAATGGAAACCTGGATACCATCATCTACTGACCATACATTGTGACATCATAATGGAAACCTGGATACCATCATCTACTGACCATACATTGTGACATCATAATGGAAACCTGGATACTATTATCTGCTGACCATACATTGTGACATCATAATGGAATCCTGGATACCATCATCTACTGACCATACATTGTGACATCATAATGTATACCTGGATACCATCATCTACTGGCCATACATTGTGACATCAAAATGGAATACAGGATATTATCATCTGCTTACCATACATTGTGACTTCATAATGGAAACCTGGATACTATTATCTTCTGACCATACATTGTGAGATCATAATGGAAACCTGGATACCATCATCTACTGATCATACATTGTGACATCATAATGGAAACCTGGATACTATTATCTGCTGACCATACATTGTGACATCATAATGGAATCCTGGATACTATTATCTTCTGACCATACATTGTGACATCATAATGGAATCCTGGATACCATCATCTACTGACCATACATTGTGACATCATAATTGAATCCTGGATACCATCATCTACTGACCATACATTGTGACTTCATAATGGAAACCTGGATACTATTATCTTCTGACCATACATTGTGACATCATAATGGAATCCTGGATATTATTATCTGCTGACCATACATTGTGACATCATAATGGAATCTTTGATACCACCATCTACTGACCATACATTGTGACATCATAATGGAAACCTGGATACCATCATCTACTGACCATACATTGTGACATCATAATGGAAACCTGGATACTATTATATGCAGACCATAAATTGTGACATCATAATGGAATCCTGGATACTATTATTTTCTGACCATACATTGTGACATCATAATGGAATCCTGGATACCATCATTAACTGATCATACATTGTGACATCATAATGGAAACCTGGATACTATTATCTTCTGACCATACATTGTGACATCATAATAGAATCCTGGATACTATTATCTGCTGACCATACACTGTGACATCATACTGGAATCCTGGATACTATTACCTTCTGACCATACATTTTGACATCATAATGGTATCCTGGATACCATCATCTACTCACCATACAATGTGACATCATAATGGAAACCTGGATACCATCATCTACTGACCATACATTGTGACATCATAATGGAAACCTGGATACCATCATCTACTGACCATACATTGTGACATCATAATGGAAACCTGGATACTATTATCTGCTGACCATACATTGTAACATACTTATGGAATCCTGGATACTATTATCTGCTGACCATACATTGTGACATCATAATGGAAACCTGGATACCATCATCTACTGACCATACATTGTGACATCATAATGGAATACTGGATACTATTATCTGCTGACCATACATTGTGAAATCATAATGGAATCCTGGATACCATCATCTACTGACCATACATTGTGACATCATAATGGAAACCTGGATACTATTATCTTCTGACCATACATTGTGACATCATAATGGAATCCTGGATACCATCATCTATTGACCATACATTGTGACATCATAATGGAAACCTGGATATCATCATCTACTGACCATACATTGTGACATCATAATGGAATCCTGGATACTATTATCTTCTGACCATACATTGTGACATCATAATGGAATCCTGGATATTATTATCTGCTGACCATACATTGTGACATCATAATGGAATCCTTGATACCACCATCTACTGACCATACATTGTGACATCATAATGGAAACCTGGATACCATCATCTACTGACCATACATTGTGACATCATAATGGAAACCTGGATACTATTATCTGCTGACCATACATTGTGACATCATAAAGGAATCCTGGATACTATTATCTTCTGACCATACATTGAGACATCATAATGGAAACCTGGATACCATCATCTACTGACCATACATTGTGACATCATAATGGAATCCTGGATACCATTATCTACTGACCATACATTGTGACATCATAATGGAATCCTGGATACTGTTATCTTCTGACCATACATTGTGACATCATAATGGAATCCTGGATACCATCATTTACTGACCATACATTGTGACATCATAATGGAAACCTGGATACTATTATCTTCTGACCATACATTGTGACATCATAATGGAATCCTGGATACTATTATCTGCTGACCATACATTGTGACATCATACTGGAATCCTGGATACTATTACCTTCTGACCATACATTGTGACATCATAATGGTATCCTGGATACCATCATCTACTGACCATACATTGTGACATCATAATGGAAACCTGGATACCATCATCTACTGACCATACATTGTGACATCATAATGGAATCCTGGATACCATCATCTACTGACCATACATTGTGACATCATAATGGAAACCTGGATACTATTATCTGCTGACCATACATTGTGACATCATAATGGAATCCTGGATACTATTATCTGCTGACCATACATTGTGACATCATAATGGAATCCTGGATACTATTATCTTCTGACCATACATTGTGACATCATAATGGAATCCTGGATACCATCATCTACTGACCATACATTGTGACATCATAATGGAATCCTGGATACCATCATCTACTGACCATACATTGTGACATCATAATGGAAACCTGGATACTATTATCTACTGACCATACATTGTGACATCATAATGGAATCCTGGATACCATCATCTACTGACCATACATTGTGACATCATAATGGAATCCTGGATACTATTATCTGCTGACCATACATTGTGACATCATAATGGAATCCTGGATACCATCATCTACTGACCATACATTGTGACATCATAATGGAAACCTGGATACTATTATCTTCTGACCATACATTGTGACATCATAATGGAATCCTGGATACCATCATCTACTGACCATACATTGTGACATCATAATGGAAACCTGGATACCATCATCTACTGACCATACATTGTGACATCATAATGGAAACCTGGATACTATTATCTGCTGACCATACATTGTGACATCATAATGGAATCCTGGATACTATCATCTGCTGACCATACATTGTGACATCATAATGGAATCCTGGATACTATTATCTTCTGACCATACATTGTGACATCATAATGGAATCCTGGATACCATCATCTACTGACCATACATTGTGACATCATAATGGAATCCTGGATACCATCATCTACTGACCATACATTGTGACATCATAATGGAAACCTGGATACTATTATCTGCTGACCATACATTGTGACATCATAATGGAATCCTGGATACCATTATCTACTGACCATACATTGTGACATCATAATGGAAACCTGGATACCATCATCTACTGACCATACATTGTGACATCATAATGGAAACCTGGATACCATTATCTACTGACCATACATTGTGACATCATAATGGAAACCTGGATACTATTATCTTCTGACCATACATTGTGACATCATAATGGAATCCTGGATACTATCATCTGCTGACCATACATTGTGACATCATAATGGAAACCTGGATACCATCATCTACTGACCATAAATTGTGAAATCATAATGGAATCCTGGATACTATTATCTTCTGACCATACATTGTGACATCATAATGGAAACCTGGATACTATTATCTTCTGACCATACATTGTGACATCATAATGGAAACCTGGATACCATCATCTACTGACCATACATTGTGACATCATAATGGAATCATGGATACCATCATCTACTGACCATAGATTTTGACATCATAATGGAAACCTGGATACCATCATCTACTGACCATACATTGTGACATCATAATGGAAACCTGGATACTATTATCTGCTGACCATACATTGTGACATCATAAAGGAATCCTGGATACTATTATCTTCTGACCATACATTGAGACATCATAATGGAATCCTGGATACCATCATCTACTGACCATACATTGTGACATCATAATGAAATCCTGGATACCATCATCTACTGACCATACATTGTGACATCATAATGGAAACCTGGATACTATTATCATCTGACCATACATTGTGACATCATAATGGAATCCTGGATATTATCATCTGCTGGCCATACATTGTGACATCATAATGGAAACCTGGATACAATCATCTACTGACCATAAATTGTGAAATCATAATGGAATCCTGGATACTATTATCTTCTGACCATACATTGTGACATGATAATGGAAACCTGGATACTATTATCTTCTGACCATACATTGTGAAATCATAATGGAATCCTTGATACCATCATCTACTGACCATACATTGTAACATCATAATGGAATCATGGATACCATCATCTACTGACCATACATTTTGACATCATAATGGAAACCTGGATACCATCATCTACTGACCATACATTGTGACATCATAATGGAATCCTGGATACCATCATCTACTGACCATACATTGTGACATCATAATGGAAACCTGGATACTATTATCTGCTGACCATACATTGTGACATCATAATGGAATCCTGGATATTATCATCTGCTGACCATACTTTGTAACATCATATTGGAATCCTGGATCCTTTTATCTTCTGACCATACATTGTGACATCATAATGGAATCCTGGATACCATCATCTACTGACCATACTTTGTGACATCATAATGGAAACCTGGATACCATCATCTACTGACCATACATTGTGACATCATAATGGAAACATGGATACTATTATCTTCTGACCATACATTGTGACATCATAATGGAGTCCTGGATATTATCATCTGCTGAACATACATTGTGACATAATAATGGAATCCTGGATACTGTTATCTTCTGACCATACATTGTGACATCATAATGGAATCCTCGATACCATCATCTAACTGACCATACATTGTGACATCATAATGGAAACCTGGATACTATTATCTTCTGACCATACATTGTGACATCATAATGGAATCCTGGATACCATCATCTATTGACCATACATTGTGACATCATAATGGAAACCTGGATATCATCATCTACTGACCATACATTGTGACATCATAATGGAAACCTGGATACTATTATCTGCTGACCATACATTGTGACATCATAATGGAAACCTGGATATTATTATCTGCTGACCATACATTGTGACATAATAATGGAATCCTGGATACTATTATCTTCTGACCATACATTGTGACATCATAATGGAAACCTGGATACCATCATCTACTGACCATAAATTGTGAAATCATAATGGAATCCTGGATACTATTATCTTCTGACCATACATTGTGACATCATAATGGAAACCTGGATACTATTATCTTCTGACCATACATTGTGACATCATAATGGAAACCTGGATACCATCATCTACTGACCATACATTGTGACATCATAATGGAATCATGGATACCATCATCTACTGACCATAGATTTTGACATCATAATGGAAACCTGGATACCATCATCTACTGACCATACATTGTGACATCATAATGGAAACCTGGATACTATTATCTGCTGACCATACATTGTGACATCATAAAGGAATCCTGGATACTATTATCTTCTGACCATACATTGAGACATCATAATGGAATCCTGGATACCATCATCTACTGACCATACATTGTGACATCATAATGAAATCCTGGATACCATCATCTACTGACCATACATTGTGACATCATAATGGAAACCTGGATACTATTATCATCTGACCATACATTGTGACATCATAATGGAATCCTGGATATTATCATCTGCTGGCCATACATTGTGACATCATAATGGAAACCTGGATACAATCATCTACTGACCATAAATTGTGAAATCATAATGGAATCCTGGATACTATTATCTTCTGACCATACATTGTGACATGATAATGGAAACCTGGATACTATTATCTTCTGACCATACATTGTGAAATCATAATGGAATCCTTGATACCATCATCTACTGACCATACATTGTAACATCATAATGGAATCATGGATACCATCATCTACTGACCATACATTTTGACATCATAATGGAAACCTGGATACCATCATCTACTGACCATACATTGTGACATCATAATGGAATCCTGGATACCATCATCTACTGACCATACATTGTGACATCATAATGGAAACCTGGATACTATTATCTGCTGACCATACATTGTGACATCATAATGGAATCCTGGATATTATCATCTGCTGACCATACTTTGTAACATCATATTGGAATCCTGGATCCTTTTATCTTCTGACCATACATTGTGACATCATAATGGAATCCTGGATACCATCATCTACTGACCATACTTTGTGACATCATAATGGAAACCTGGATACCATCATCTACTGACCATACATTTGTGACATCATAATGGAAACATGGATACTATTATCTTCTGACCATACATTGTGACATCATAATGGAGTCCTGGATATTATCATCTGCTGAACATACATTGTGACATAATAATGGAATCCTGGATACTGTTATCTTCTGACCATACATTGTGACATCATAATGGAATCCTCGATACCATCATTTACTGACCATACATTGTGACATCATAATGGAAACCTGGATACTATTATCTTCTGACCATACATTGTGACATCATAATGGAATCCTGGATACCATCATCTATTGACCATACATTGTGACATCATAATGGAAACCTGGATATCATCATCTACTGACCATACATTGTGACATCATAATGGAAACCTGGATACTATTATCTGCTGACCATACATTGTGACATCATAATGGAAACCTGGATATTATTATCTGCTGACCATACATTGTGACATAATAATGGAATCCTGGATACTATTATCTTCTGACCATACATTGTGACATCATAATGGAAACCTGGATACCATCATCTACTGACCATAAATTGTGAAATCATAATGGAATCCTGGATACTATTATCTTCTGACCATACATTGTGACATCATAATGGAAACCTGGATACTATTATCTTCTGACCATACATTGTGACATCATAATGGAAACCTGGATACCATCATCTACTGACCATACATTGTGACATCATAATGGAATCATGGATACCATCATCTACTGACCATAGATTTTGACATCATAATGGAAACCTGGATACCATCATCTACTGACCATACATTGTGACATCATAATGGAAACCTGGATACTATTATCTGCTGACCATACATTGTGACATCATAAAGGAATCCTGGATACTATTATCTTCTGACCATACATTGAGACATCATAATGGAATCCTGGATACCATCATCTACTGACCCATACATTGTGACATCATAATGAAATCCTGGATACCATCATCTACTGACCATACATTGTGACATCATAATGGAAACCTGGATACTATTATCATCTGACCATACATTGTGACATCATAATGGAATCCTGGATATTATCATCTGCTGGCCATACATTGTGACATCATAATGGAAACCTGGATACAATCATCTACTGACCATAAATTGTGAAATCATAATGGAATCCTGGATACTATTATCTTCTGACCATACATTGTGACATGATAATGGAAACCTGGATACTATTATCTTCTGACCATACATTGTGAAATCATAATGGAATCCTTGATACCATCATCTACTGACCATACATTGTAACATCATAATGGAATCATGGATACCATCATCTACTGACCATACATTTTGACATCATAATGGAAACCTGGATACCATCATCTACTGACCATACATTGTGACATCATAATGGAATCCTGGATACCATCATCTACTGACCATACATTGTGACATCATAATGGAAACCTGGATACTATTATCTGCTGACCATACATTGTGACATCATAATGGAATCCTGGATATTATCATCTGCTGACCATACTTTGTAACATCATATTGGAATCCTGGATCCTTTTATCTTCTGACCATACATTGTGACATCATAATGGAATCCTGGATACCATCATCTACTGACCATACATTGTGACATCATAATGGAAACCTGGATACCATCATCTACTGACCATACATTGTGACATCATAATGGAAACATGGATACTATTATCTTCTGACCATACATTGTGACATCATAATGGAGTCCTGGATATTATCATCTGCTGAACATACATTGTGACATAATAATGGAATCCTGGATACTGTTATCTTCTGACCATACATTGTGACATCATAATGGAATCCTCGATACCATCATCTACTGACCATACATTGTGACATCATAATGGAAACCTGGATACTATTATCTTCTGACCATACATTGTGACATCATAATGGAATCCTGGATACCATCATCTATCTGACCATACATTGTGACATCATAATGGAAACCTGGATATCTATCATCTACTGACCATACATTGTGACATCATAATGGAATCCTGGATATTATTATCTGCTGACCATACATTGTGACATCATAATGGAAACCTGGATACTATTATCTGCTGACCATACATTGTGACATCATAATGGAATCCTGGATACTATTATCTTCTGACCATACATTGTGACATCATAATGGAATCCTGGATATTATCATCTGCTGAACATACATTGTGACATAATAATGGAATCCTGGATACTGTTATCTTCTGACCATACATTGTGACATCATAATGGAATCCTCGATACCATCATCTACTGACCATACATTGTGACATCATAATGGAAACCTGGATACTATTATCTTCTGACCATACATTGTGACATCATAATGGAATCCTGGATACTATCATCTACTGACCATACATTGTGACATCATAATGGAAACCTGGATATCATCATCTACTGACCATACATTGTGACATCATAATGGAAACCTGGATACTATTATCTGCTGACCATACATTGTGACATTATAATGGAAACCTGGATACTATTATCTGCTGACCAAACATTGTGACATCATAATGGAAACCTGGATACAATTTATCTCCTGACCATACATTGTGACATCATAATAGAATCCTGGATACTATTATTTGCTGTCCATACATTGTGACATCATACTGGAATCCTGGATACTATTATCTTCTAACCACACATTGTGACATCATAATGGAATCCTGGATACCATCATCTACTCACCATACATTGTGACATCATAATGGAATCCTGGATACCATTATCTACTGACCATACATTGTGACATCATAATGGAAACTTAGATACTATTATCTTCTGACAATACATTGTGACATCATAATGGAATCTTGGATACTATTATCTGCTGACCATACATTGTGAGATCATAATGAAATCCTGGATACCATCATCTACTGACCATACATTGTGACATCACAATGAAAACCTGGATACTATTATCTTCTGACCATACATTGTGACATCATAATGGAATCCTGGATATTATCATCTGCTGACCATATATTGTGACATCATAATGGAATCCTGGATACCATCATCTTCTGACCATACATTGTGACATCATAATGGAAACCTGGATACCATCATCTACTGACCATACATTGTGACATCATAATGGAAACCTGGATACTATTATCTGCTGACCATACATTGTGACATCATAATGGAATCCTGGATACCATCATCTACTGACCATACATTGTGACATCATAATGTATACCTGGATACCAACATCTACTGACCATACATTGTGACATCAAAATGGAATACAGGATATTATCATCTGCTGACCATACATTGTTACATCATAATGGAATCCTGGATAATATTATATTCTGACCATACATTGTGACATCATAATGGAATCCTGGATACCATCATCTACTGACCATACATTGTGACATCATAATGGAATCCTGGATACCATCATCTACTGACCATACATTGTGACTTCATAATGGAAACCTGGATACTATTATCTTCTGACCATACATTGTGACATCATAATGGAATCCTGGATATTATTATCTGCTGACCATACATTGTGACATCATAATGGAATCCTTGATACCACCATCTACTGACCATACGTTGTGACATCATAATGGAAACCTGGATACCATCATCTACTGACCATACATTGTGACATCATAATGGAAACCTGGATACTATTATCTGCTGACCATACATTGTGACATCATCATGGAATCCTGGATACTATTATTTTCTGACCATACATTGTGACATCATAATGGAATCCTGGATACCATCATTTACTGACCATACATTGTGACATCATAATGGAAACCTGGATACTATTATCTTCTGACCATACATTGAGACATCATAATAGAATCCTGGATACTATTATCTGCTGACCATACATTGTGACATCATACTGGAATCCTGGATACTATTACCTTCTGACCATACATTTTGACATCATAATGGTATCCTGGATACCATCATCTACTCACCATACATTGTGACATCATAATGGAAACCTGGATACCATCATCTACTGACCATACATTGTGACATCATAATGGAAACCTGGATACCATCATCTACTGACCATACATTGTGACATCATAATGGAAACCTGGATACTATTATCTGCTGACCATACATTGTGACATCATAATGGAATCCTGGATACCATCATCTACTGACCATACATTGTGACATCATAATGTATACCTGGATACCATCATCTACTGGCCATACATTGTGACATCAAAATGGAATACAGGATATTATCATCTGCTTACCATACATTGTGACTTCATAATGGAAACCTGGATACTATTATCTTCTGACCATACATTGTGAGATCATAATGGAAACCTGGATACCATCATCTACTGATCATACATTGTGACATCATAATGGAAACCTGGATACTATTATCTGCTGACCATACATTGTGACATCATAATGGAATCCTGGATACTATTATCTTCTGACCATACATTGTGACATCATAATGGAATCCTGGATACCATCATCTACTGACCATACATTGTGACATCATAATTGAATCCTGGATACCATCATCTACTGACCATACATTGTGACTTCATAATGGAAACCTGGATACTATTATCTTCTGACCATACATTGTGACATCATAATGGAATCCTGGATATTATTATCTGCTGACCATACATTGTGACATCATAATGGAATCTTTGATACCACCATCTACTGACCATACATTGTGACATCATAATGGAAACCTGGATACCATCATCTACTGACCATACATTGTGACATCATAATGGAAACCTGGATACTATTATATGCAGACCATAAATTGTGACATCATAATGGAATCCTGGATACTATTATTTTCTGACCATACATTGTGACATCATAATGGAATCCTGGATACCATCATTAACTGATCATACATTGTGACATCATAATGGAAACCTGGATACTATTATCTTCTGACCATACATTGTGACATCATAATAGAATCCTGGATACTATTATCTGCTGACCATACACTGTGACATCATACTGGAATCCTGGATACTATTACCTTCTGACCATACATTTTGACATCATAATGGTATCCTGGATACCATCATCTACTCACCATACAATGTGACATCATAATGGAAACCTGGATACCATCATCTACTGACCATACATTGTGACATCATAATGGAAACCTGGATACCATCATCTACTGACCATACATTGTGACATCATAATGGAAACCTGGATACTATTATCTGCTGACCATACATTGTAACATACTTATGGAATCCTGGATACTATTATCTGCTGACCATACATTGTGACATCATAATGGAAACCTGGATACCATCATCTACTGACCATACATTGTGACATCATAATGGAATACTGGATACTATTATCTGCTGACCATACATTGTGAAATCATAATGGAATCCTGGATACCATCATCTACTGACCATACATTGTGACATCATAATGGAAACCTGGATACTATTATCTTCTGACCATACATTGTGACATCATAATGGAATCCTGGATACCATCATCTATTGACCATACATTGTGACATCATAATGGAAACCTGGATATCATCATCTACTGACCATACATTGTGACATCATAATGGAATCCTGGATATTATTATCTGCTGACCATACATTGTGACATCATAATGGAATCCTTGATACCACCATCTACTGACCATACATTTTGACATCATAATGGAAACCTGGATACCATCATCTACTGACCATACATTGTGACATCATAATGGAAACCTGGATACTATTATCTGCTGACCATACATTGTGACATCATAAAGGAATCCTGGATACTATTATCTTCTGACCATACATTGAGACATCATAATGGAAACCTGGATACCATCATCTACTGACCATACATTGTGACATCATAATGGAATCCTGGATTCCATTATCTACTGACCATACATTGTGACATCATAATGGAATCCTGGATACTGTTATTTTCTGACCATACATTGTGACATCATAATGGAATCCTGGATACCATCATTTACTGACCATACATTGTGACATCATAATGGAAACCTGGATACTATTATCTTCTGACCATACATTGTGACATCATAATAGAATCCTGGATACTATTATCTGCTGACCATACATTGTGACATCATACTGGAATCCTGGATACTATTACCTTCTGACCATACATTTTGACATCATAATGGTATCCTGGATACCATCATCTACTCACCATACATTGTGACATCATAATGGAAACCTGGATACCATCATCTACTGACCATACATTGTGACATCATAATGGAAACCTGGATACCATCATCTACTGACCATACATTGTGACATCATAATGGAAACCTGGATACTATTATCTGCTGACCATACATTGTGACATCATAATGGAATCCTGGATACTATTATCTTCTGACCATACATTGTGACATCATAATGGAAACCTGGATACCATCATCTACTGACCATACATTGTGACATCATAATGGAATACCTGGATACTATTATCTGCTGACCATACATTGTGAAATCATAATGGAATCCTGGATACCATCATCTACTGACCATACATTGTGACATCATAATGGAATCCTGGATACTATTATCTTCTGACCATACATTGTGACATCATAATGGAATCCTGGATACCATCATCTACTGACCATACATTGTGACATCATAATGGAAACCTGGATACCATCATCTACTGACCATACATTGTGACATCATAATGGAAACCTGGATACTATTATCTGCTGACCATACATTGTAACATACTTATGGAATCCTGGATACTATTATCTGCTGACCATACATTGTGACATCATAATGGAATCCTGGATACCATCATCTACTGACCATACATTGTGACATCATAATGGAATACTGGATACTATTATCTGCTGACCATACATTGTGAAATCATAATGGAATCCTGGATACCATCATCTACTGACCATACATTGTGACATCATAATGGAAACCTGGATACTATTATCTTCTGACCATACATTGTGACATCATAATGGAATCCTGGATACCATCATCTACTGAACATACATTGTGACATAATAATGGAATCCTGGATGCTGTTATCTTCTGACCATACATTGTGACATCATAATGGAATCCTCGATACCATCATTTACTGACCATACATTGTGACATCATAATGGAAACCTGGATACTATTATCTGCTGACCATACATTGTGACATCATAAAGGAATCCTGGATACTATTATCTTCTGACCATACATTGAGACATCATAATGGAAACCTGGATACCATCATCTACTGACCATACATTGTGACATCATAATGGAATCCTGGATACCATTATCTACTGACCATACATTGTGACATCATAATGGAAACCTGGATACTATTATCTTCTGACCATACATTGTGACATCATAATGGAATCCTGGATATTATCATCTGCTGGCCATACATTGTGACATCATAATGGAAACCTGGATACCATCATCTACTGACCATAAATTGTGAAATCATAATGGAATCCTGGATACTATTATCTTCTGACCATACATTGTGACATCATAATGGAAACCTGGATACTATTATCTTCTGACCATACATTGTGACATCATAATGGAAACCTGGATACCATCATCTACTGACCATACATTGTGACATCATAATGGAATCATGGATACCATCATCTACTGACCATAGATTTTGACATCATAATGGAAACCTGGATACCATCATCTACTGACCATACATTGTGACATCATAATGGAAACCTGGATACTATTATCTGCTGACCATACATTGTGACATCATAAAGGAATCCTGGATACTATTATCTTCTGACCATACATTGAGACATCATAATGGAATCCTGGATACCATCATCTACTGACCATACATTGTGACATCATAATGAAATCCTGGATACCATCATCTACTGACCATACATTGTGACATCATAATGGAAACCTGGATACTATTATCATCTGACCATACATTGTGACATCATAATGGAATCCTGGATATTATCATCTGCTGGCCATACATTGTGACATCATAATGGAAACCTGGATACAATCATCTACTGACCATAAATTGTGAAATCATAATGGAATCCTGGATACTATTATCTTCTGACCATACATTGTGACATGATAATGGAAACCTGGATACTATTATCTTCTGACCATACATTGTGAAATCATAATGGAATCCTTGATACCATCATCTACTGACCATACATTGTAACATCATAATGGAATCATGGATACCATCATCTACTGACCATACATTTTGACATCATAATGGAAACCTGGATACCATCATCTACTGACCATACATTGTGACATCATAATGGAATCCTGGATACCATCATCTACTGACCATACATTGTGACATCATAATGGAAACCTGGATACTATTATCTGCTGACCATACATTGTGACATCATAATGGAATCCTGGATATTATCATCTGCTGACCATACTTTGTAACATCATATTGGAATCCTGGATCCTTTTATCTTCTGACCATACATTGTGACATCATAATGGAATCCTGGATACCATCATCTACTGACCATACTTTGTGACATCATAATGGAAACCTGGATACCATCATCTACTGACCATACATTGTGACATCATAATGGAAACATGGATACTATTATCTTCTGACCATACATTGTGACATCATAATGGAGTCCTGGATATTATCATCAGCTGAACATACATTGTGACATAATAATGGAATCCTGGATACTGTTATCTTCTGACCATACATTGTGACATCATAATGGAATCCTCGATACCATCATTAACTGACCATACATTGTGACATCATAATGGAAACCTGGATACTATTATCTTCTGACCATACATTGTGACATCATAATGGAATCCTGGATACCATCATCTATTGACCATACATTGTGACATCATAATGGAAACCTGGATATCATCATCTACTGACCATACATTGTGACATCATAATGGAAACCTGGATACTATTATCTGCTGACCATACATTGTGACATCATAATGGAAACCTGGATACTATTATCTGCTGACCATACATTGTGACATCATAATGGAATCCTGGATACTATTATCTTCTGACCATACATTGTGACATCATAATGGAAACCTGGATACCATCATCTACTGACCATAAATTGTGAAATCATAATGGAATCCTGGATACTATTATCTTCTGACCATACATTGTGACATCATAATGGAAACCTGGATACTATTATCTTCTGACCATACATTGTGACATCATAATGGAAACCTGGATACCATCATCTACTGACCATACATTGTGACATCATAATGGAATCATGGATACCATCATCTACTGACCATAGATTTTGACATCATAATGGAAACCTGGATACCATCATCTACTGACCATACATTGTGACATCATAATGGAAACCTGGATACTATTATCTGCTGACCATACATTGTGACATCATAAAGGAATCCTGGATACTATTATCTTCTGACCATACATTGAGACATCATAATGGAATCCTGGATACCATCATCTACTGACCATACATTGTGACATCATAATGAAATCCTGGATACCATCATCTACTGACCATACATTGTGACATCATAATGGAAACCTGGATACTATTATCATCTGACCATACATTGTGACATCATAATGGAATCCTGGATATTATCATCTGCTGGCCATACATTGTGACATCATAATGGAAACCTGGATACAATCATCTACTGACCATAAATTGTGAAATCATAATGGAATCCTGGATACTATTATCTTCTGACCATACATTGTGACATGATAATGGAAACCTGGATACTATTATCTTCTGACCATACATTGTGAAATCATAATGGAATCCTTGATACCATCATCTACTGACCATACATTGTAACATCATAATGGAATCATGGATACCATCATCTACTGACCATACATTTTGACATCATAATGGAAACCTGGATACCATCATCTACTGACCATACATTGTGACATCATAATGGAATCCTGGATACCATCATCTACTGACCATACATTGTGACATCATAATGGAAACCTGGATACTATTATCTGCTGACCATACATTGTGACATCATAATGGAATCCTGGATATTATCATCTGCTGACCATACTTTGTAACATCATATTGGAATCCTGGATCCTTTTATCTTCTGACCATACATTGTGACATCATAATGGAATCCTGGATACCATCATCTACTGACCATACTTTGTGACATCATAATGGAAACCTGGATACCATCATCTACTGACCATACATTGTGACATCATAATGGAAACATGGATACTATTATCTTCTGACCATACATTGTGACATCATAATGGAGTCCTGGATATTATCATCTGCTGAACATACATTGTGACATAATAATGGAATCCTGGATACTGTTATCTTCTGACCATACATTGTGACATCATAATGGAATCCTCGATACCATCATTTACTGACCATACATTGTGACATCATAATGGAAACCTGGATACTATTATCTTCTGACCATACATTGTGACATCATAATGGAATCCTGGATACCATCATCTATTGACCATACATTGTGACATCATAATGGAAACCTGGATATCATCATCTACTGACCATACATTGTGACATCATAATGGAAACCTGGATACTATTATCTGCTGACCATACATTGTGACATCATAATGGAAACCTGGATATTATTATCTGCTGACCATACATTGTGACATAATAATGGAATCCTGGATACTATTATCTTCTGACCATACATTGTGACATCATAATGGAAACCTGGATACCATCATCTACTGACCATAAATTGTGAAATCATAATGGAATCCTGGATACTATTATCTTCTGACCATACATTGTGACATCATAATGGAAACCTGGATACTATTATCTTCTGACCATACATTGTGACATCATAATGGAAACCTGGATACCATCATCTACTGACCATACATTGTGACATCATAATGGAATCATGGATACCATCATCTACTGACCATAGATTTTGACATCATAATGGAAACCTGGATACCATCATCTACTGACCATACATTGTGACATCATAATGGAAACCTGGATACTATTATCTGCTGACCATACATTGTGACATCATAAAGGAATCCTGGATACTATTATCTTCTGACCATACATTGAGACATCATAATGGAATCCTGGATACCATCATCTACTGACCATACATTGTGACATCATAATGAAATCCTGGATACCATCATCTACTGACCATACATTGTGACATCATAATGGAAACCTGGATACTATTATCATCTGACCATACATTGTGACATCATAATGGAATCCTGGATATTATCATCTGCTGGCCATACATTGTGACATCATAATGGAAACCTGGATACAATCATCTACTGACCATAAATTGTGAAATCATAATGGAATCCTGGATACTATTATCTTCTGACCATACATTGTGACATGATAATGGAAACCTGGATACTATTATCTTCTGACCATACATTGTGAAATCATAATGGAATCCTTGATACCATCATCTACTGACCATACATTGTAACATCATAATGGAATCATGGATACCATCATCTACTGACCATACATTTTGACATCATAATGGAAACCTGGATACCATCATCTACTGACCATACATTGTGACATCATAATGGAATCCTGGATACCATCATCTACTGACCATACATTGTGACATCATAATGGAAACCTGGATACTATTATCTGCTGACCATACATTGTGACATCATAATGGAATCCTGGATATTATCATCTGCTGACCATACTTTGTAACATCATATTGGAATCCTGGATCCTTTTATCTTCTGACCATACATTGTGACATCATAATGGAATCCTGGATACCATCATCTACTGACCATACTTTGTGACATCATAATGGAAACCTGGATACCATCATCTACTGACCATACATTGTGACATCATAATGGAAACATGGATACTATTATCTTCTGACCATACATTGTGACATCATAATGGAGTCCTGGATATTATCATCTGCTGAACATACATTGTGACATAATAATGGAATCCTGGATACTGTTATCTTCTGACCATACATTGTGACATCATAATGGAATCCTCGATACCATCATTTACTGACCATACATTGTGACATCATAATGGAAACCTGGATACTATTATCTTCTGACCATACATTGTGACATCATAATGGAATCCTGGATACCATCATCTATTGACCATACATTGTGACATCATAATGGAAACCTGGATATCATCATCTACTGACCATACATTGTGACATCATAATGGAAACCTGGATACTATTATCTGCTGACCATACATTGTGACATCATAATGGAAACCTGGATATTATTATCTGCTGACCATACATTGTGACATAATAATGGAATCCTGGATACTATTATCTTCTGACCATACATTGTGACATCATAATGGAATCCTGGATATTATCATCTGCTGAACATACATTGTGACATAATAATGGAATCCTGGATACTGTTATCTTCTGACCATACATTGTGACATCATAATGGAATCCTCGATACCATCATCTACTGACCATACATTGTGACATCATAATGGAAACCTGGATACTATTATCTTCTGACCATACATTGTGACATCATAATGGAATCCTGGATACCATCATCTATTGACCATACATTGTGACATCATAATGGAAACCTGGATATCATCATCTACTGACCATACATTGTGACATCATAATGGAAACCTGGATACTATTATCTGCTGACCATACATTGTGACATTATAATGGAAACCTGGATATTATTATCTGCTGACCAAACATTGTGACATCATAATGGAAACCTGGATACAATTTTCTCCTGACCATACATTGTGACATCATAATAGAATCCTGGATACTATTATTTGCTGTCCATACATTGTGACATCATACTGGAATCCTGGATACTATTATCTTCTAACCACACATTGTGACATCATAATGGAATCCTGGATACCATCATCTACTCACCATACATTGTGACATCATAATGGAATCCTGGATACCATTATCTACTGACCATACATTGTGACATCATAATGGAAACTTAGATACTATTATCTTCTGACAATACATTGTGACATCATAATGGAATCTTGGATACTATTATCTGCTGACCATACATTGTGAGATCATAATGAAATCCTGGATAACATCATCTACTGACCATACATTGTGACATCATAATGGAAACCTGGATAACATCATCTACTAACCATACATTGTGACATCATAATGGAAACCTGGATACTATTATCTTCTGACCACACATTGTGAGATCATAATGGAATCCTGGATATTATCATCTGCTGACCATACATTGTGACATCATAATGGAATCCTGGATACTATTATCTTCTGACCATACATTGTGACATCATAATGGAATCCTGGATACCATCATCTACTGACCATACATTGTGACATCATAATGGAATCCTGGATATTATCATCTGCTGACAATACATTGTGACATCATAATGGAATCCTGGATACTATTACCTGCTGACACTACCTTGTGACATCATAATGGAAACCTGGATACCATCATCTACTGACCATACATTGTGACATCATAATGGAAACCTGGATACTATTATCTTCTGACCATACATTGTGACATCATAATGGAATCCTGGATATTATCATCTGCTGACCATACATTGTGACATCATAATGGAATCCTGGATACCATCATCTTCTGACCATACATTGTGACATCATAATGGAATCCTGGATACCATCATCTACTGACAATACATTGTGACATCATAATGGAAACCTGTATACCATTATCTACTGACCATACATTGTGACATCATAATGGAAACCTATATACTATTATCTTCTGACCATACATTGTGACATCATAATGGAATCCTGGATATTATCATCTGCTGACCATACATTGTGACATCATAATGGAATCCTGGATACTATTATCTGCTGACCATACATTGTGACATCATAATGGAATCCTGGATACCATCATCTTCTGACCATACATTGTGACATCATAATGGAAACCTGGATACCATCATGTACTGACCATACATTGTGACATCATAATGGAAACCTGGATATTATCATCTGCTGACCATACATTGTGACATCATAATGGAATCCTGGATACTATTATCTTCTGACCATACATTGTGACATCATAATGGAATACTGGATAACATCATCTACTGACCATACATTGTGATATCATAATGGAAACCTGGATACTATTATCTTCTGACCATACATTGTGACATCATAATGGAAACCTGGATACTATTATCTGCTGAACTTACATTGTGACATCATAATCGAATCCTGGATACTATTATCTGCTGACCATACATTGTGACATCATAATGTAATCCTGGATACTATTATCTGCTGACCATACATTGTACCATCATAATGGAAACCTGGATACCATCATCTACTGACCATACATTGTGACATCATATTGGAAACCTGGATACTATTATCTTCTGACCATACATTGTGACATCATAATGGAATCCTGGATACTATTATCTGCTGAACGTACATTGTGACTTTATAATGGAATCCTGGATACTATTATCTGCTGACCTTACATTGTGACATCATAATGGATTCCTGGATACCATCATCTACTGACCATACATTGTGACATCATAATGGAATACTGGATACCATCATCTACTGACCATACATTGTGACATCATAATGGAAACCTGGATACCATCATCTACTGACCATACATTGTGACATCATAATGGTAACCTGGATACTATAATCTTCTGACCATACATGGTGACATCATAATGGAATCCTGGATATTATCATCTGCGGACCATACATTGTGACATCATAATGGAATCCTGGATACTATTATCTGCTGACAATTCATTGTGACTTTATAATGGAATCCTGGATACTATAATCTGCTGACCATACATTGTGACATCATAATGGAATCCTGGATACCATCATCTACTGACCATACCTTGTGACATCATAATGGAAACCTGGATACCATCATCTACTGACCATACATTGTGACATCATAATGGAAACCTGGATACTCTTATCTTCTAACAATACATTGTGACATCATAATTCAATCCTGGATATTATCATCTGGTGACCATACATTTTGACATCATAATGGAATCCTGGATACTCTTAT
Organism: Bufotes viridis; assembly: GCA_033119425.1. Lineage (NCBI taxonomy): Eukaryota > Metazoa > Chordata > Amphibia > Anura > Bufonidae > Bufotes > Bufotes viridis. The sequence continues at coordinate 150,950 of JAKVIS010000091.1, forward strand.
CTTCTGACCATACATTGTGACATCATAATTGAATCCTGGATATTATCATCTGGTGACCATACATTTTGACATCATAATGGAATCCTGGATGCTATTATCTGCTGACCATACATTGTGACATCATAATGGAAACCTGGATACCATCATCTACTGACCATACATTGTGACAACATAATGGAAACCTGGATGCTATTATCTTCTGACCATACATTGTGACATCATAATGAAATCCTGGATATTATCGTCTGCTGACCATACATTGTGACATCATAATGGAATCCTTGATACTATTATCTAATGACCATACATTGTGACATCATAATAGAAACCTGGATACTATTATCTACTGACCATACATTGTGACATCATAATGGAATCCCGGATATTATCATCTGCTGACAATACATTGTGACATCATAATGGAATCCTGGATACTCTTATCTGCTGACCATACATTGTGACATCATAATGGAATCCTGGATACCATCATCTACTGACCATACATTGTGACATCTTAATTGAAACCTGGATACTATCATCTACTGATCATACATTATGACATCATAATGGAAACCTGGATACTATTGTCTGCTGACCATTGTGACATCATAATGGAATCCTGGATTCTATCATCTGCAGATCATACATTGTGACATCATAATGGAATGCTGGATAGTATTATCTGCTGACCATACATTGTGACATCAATTTGGAATCCTGGATACTATCATCAGCTGACCATACATTGTGACATAATAATGGAATCCTGGATATTATCATCTGCTGACCATACACTGTGACATCAAAATGGAATTCTGCATACTATTATCTGATGCCCATACATTGTGACATCATAATGGAAACCTGGATACCATCATCTGCTGACCATACACTGTGACATCACAAAGTAATTCTGGATATCATCATCTGCTGACCATACATTGTGACATCATAATGGAATCCTGGATACCATCATCTTCTGACCATACATTGTGACATCATAATGGAAACCTGGATACCATCATCTACTGACCATACATTGTGACATCATAATGGAAACCTGGATACTATTATTTTCTGACCATACATTGTGACATCATAATGGATTCCTGGATACCATCATCTACTGACCATACATTGTGACATCATAATGGAAACCTGGATACTATTATCGTCTGACCATACATTGTGACATCATAATGGAATCCTGGATACTATTATCTGCTGACCATACATTGTGACATCATAATGGAATTCTGGATACTATTATCTGCTGAACGTACATTGTGACATCATAATCGAATCCTGGATACTATTATCTGCTGACCATACATTGTGACATCATAATGGAATCCTGGATACTATTATCTGCTGACCATACATTGTGACATCATAATGGAATCCTGGATACCATCATCTACTGACCATACATTGTGACATCATAATGGAAACCTGGATACCATCATCTACTGACCATACATTGTGACATCATATTGGCAAACTGGATACTATTATCTTCTGACCATACATTGTGACATCATAATGGAATCCTGGATACTATTATCTGCTGAACGTACATTGTGACATCATAATGGAATCCTCGATACTATTATCTGCTGACCATACATCGTGACATCATAATGGATTCCTGGATACCATCATCTACTGACCATACATTGTGACATCATAATGGAATACTGGATACCATCATCTACTGACCATACATTGTGACATCATAATTGAAACCTGGATACCATCATCTACTGACCATACATTGTGACATCATAATGGAAACCTGGATACTATAATCTTCTGACCATACATGGTGACATCATAATGGAATCCTGGATATAATCATCTGCGGACCATACATTGTGACATCATAATGGAAACCTGGATACTATAATCTGCTGACCATACATTGTGACATCATAATGGAATCCTGGATACCATCATCTACTGACCATACCTTGTGACATCATAATGGAAACCTGGATACCATCATCTACTGACCATACATTGTGAAATCATAATGGAAACCTGGATACTCTTATATTCTGAGCATACATTGTGACATCATAATTCAATCCTGGATATTATCATCTGGTGACCATACATTTTGACATCATAATGGAATCCTGGATACTCTTATCTTCTGACCATACATTGTGACATCATAATTGAATCCTGGATATTATCATCTGGTGACCATACATTTTGACATCATAATGGAATCCTGGATGCTATTATCTGCTGACCAAACATTGTGACATAATAATGGAAACCTGGATACCATCATCTACTGACCATACATTGTGACAACATAATGGAAACCTGGATGCTATTATCTTCTGACCATACATTGTGACATCATAATGGAATCCAGGATATTATCATCTGCTGACCATACATTGTGACATCATAATGGAATCCTTCATACTATTATCTAATGACCATACATTGTGACATCATAATGGAATCCTGGATACCCTCATCTACTGACCGTACATTGTGACATCATAATGGAAACCTGGATACCATCATCTACTGACCATACATTGTGACATCATAATGGAAACCTGGATACTATTATCTGCTGACCATACATTGTGATATCATAATGGAATCCTGGTTATTATCATCTGCTGACAATACATTGTGACATCATAATGGAATCCTCGATACCATCATCTACTGACCATACATTGTGACATCATAATGGAAACCTGGATACTATTATCTTCTGACCATACATTGTGACATCATAATGGAATCCTGGATACCATCATCTATTGACCATACATTGTGACATCATAATGGAAACCTGGATATCATCATCTACTGACCATACATTGTGACATCATAATGGAAACCTGGATACTATTATCTGCTGACCATACATTGTGACATCATAATGGAAACCTGGATACTATTATCTGCTGACCAAACATTGTGACATCATAATGGAAACCTGGATACAATTATCTCCTGACCATACATTGTGACATCATAATAGAATCCTGGATACTATTATCTGCTGTCCATACATTGTGACATCATACTGGAATCCTGGATACTATTATCTTCTAACCATACATTGTGACATCATAATGGAATCCTGGATACCATCATCTACTGACCATACATTGTGACATCATAATGGAATCCTGGATACCATTATCTACTGACCATACATTGTGACATCATAATGGAAACTTAGATACTATTATCTTCTGACAATACATTGTGACATCATAATGGAATCCTGGATACTATTATCTGCTGACCATACATTGTGAGATCATAATGAAATCCTGGATACCATCATCTACTGACCATACATTGTGACATCATAATGGAAACCTGGATAACATCATCTACTAACCATACATTGTGACATCATAATGGAAACCTGGATACTATTATCTTCTGACCATACATTGTGAGATCATAATGGAATCCTGGATATTATCATCTGCTGACCATACATTGTGACATCATAATGGAATCCTGGATACTATTATCTTCTGACCATACATTGTGACATCATAATGGAATCCTGGATACCATCATCTACTGACCATACATTGTGACATCATAATGGAATCCTGGATATTATCATCTGCTGACAATACATTGTGACATCATAATGGAATCCTGGATACTATTACCTGCTGACACTACCTTGTGACATCATAATGGAAACCTGGATACCATCATCTACTGACCATACATTGTGACATCATAATGGAAACCTGGATACTATTATCTTCTGACCATACATTGTGACATCATAATGGAATCCTGGATATTATCATCTGCTGACCATACATTGTGACATCATAATGGAATCCTGGATACCATCATCTTCTGACCATACATTGTGACATCATAATGGAATCCTGGATACCATCATCTACTGACAATACATTGTGACATCATAATGGAAACCTGTATACCATTATCTACTGACCATACATTGTGACATCATAATGGAAACCTATATACTATTATCTTCTGACCATACATTGTGACATCATAATGGAATCCTGGATATTATCATCTGCTGACCATACATTGTGACATCATAATGGAATCCTGGATACTATTATCTGCTGACCATACATTGTGACATCATAATGGAATCCTGGATACCATCATCTTCTGACCATACATTGTGACATCATAATGGAAACCTGGATACCATCATGTACTGACCATACATTGTGACATCATAATGGAAACCTGGATATTATCATCTGCTGACCATACATTGTGACATCATAATGGAATCCTGGATACTATTATCTTCTGACCATACATTGTGACATCATAATGGAATACTGGATAACATCATCTACTGACCATACATTGTGATATCATAATGGAAACCTGGATACTATTATCTTCTGACCATACATTGTGACATCATAATGGAAACCTGGATACTATTATCTGCTGAACTTACATTGTGACATCATAATCGAATCCTGGATACTATTATCTGCTGACCATACATTGTGACATCATAATGTAATCCTGGATACTATTATCTGCTGACCATACATTGTGACCATCATAATGGAAACCTGGATACCATCATCTACTGACCATACATTGTGACATCATATTGGAAACCTGGATACTATTATCTTCTGACCATACATTGTGACATCATAATGGAATCCTGGATACTATTATCTGCTGAACGTACATTGTGACTTTATAATGGAATCCTGGATACTATTATCTGCTGACCTTACATTGTGACATCATAATGGATTCCTGGATACCATCATCTACTGACCATACATTGTGACATCATAATGGAATCCTGGATAACATCATCTACTGACCATAACTTGTGACATCATAATGGAAACCTGGATACCATCATCTACTGACCATACATTGTGACATCATAATGGAAACCTGGATACTATAATCTTCTCACCATACATTGTGACATCATAATGGAATCCTGGATATTATCATCTGCTGACCATACATTGTGACATCATAATGGAATCCTGGATACTATTATCTGCTGACCATTCATTGTGATTTCATAATGGAATCCTGGATACTATAATCTGCTGACCATACATTGTGACATCATAATGGAATCTTGGATACCATCATCTACTGACCATACCTTGTGACATCATAATGGAAACTTGGATACCATCATCTACTGACCATACATTGTGACATCATAATGGAAACCTGGATACTATTATCTTCTGACCATACATTGTGACATCATAATGGAATCCTGGATATTATCATCTGGTGACCATACATTTTGACATCATAATGGAATCCTGGATACTCTTATCTTCTGA